>AWOL01S0017496.1:6360-36316 GCA_000715115.1 Nicotiana otophora
CGGTGACCATTGACTCTAAACACTTCATCATTCTTGTTCTTCAAGTCTAGTGCACCAAAGAGTGTTACATGCACAACCTCAAATGGACCACTCCACTTACACTTAAACTTTCTCGGAAACATCCGCAACCGAGAATTGAACAATAGCACAAAATCACCTTCTTTGAAATCCTTGTTACGGATGTACTTGTCATGGAGGTACTTCATCTTGTCCTTGTATAAGGACGAACTTGAATATGCATGGTACCGGAATTCATCAAGCTCATTCAATTGTGCCACCCTTAAGTTGGCGGCGACATCCCATTCAAGATTAAAATTCTTCAATGCCCACTTAGACTTGTGCTCAAGTTTCACCGGTAGGTGACAAGCTTTTCTTAACACTAACCGATACGGAGACACACCAATCGGTGTTTTGTAAGCCGTCCTATAAGCCCAAAGAGCATCATCAAGTTTCTTCGACCAATCCATTCGGTTGGCATTCACAGTCTTTGACAAAATATTTTTGATCTCCCGGTTGGAGACTTCGACTTGACCACTTGCTTGAGGATGATAGGGAGTTGACACTTTGTGAGTGACACCATACTTTGTGAGTAAAGTATCAAAAGCTTTGTTACAAAAAATGCGATCCCCCATCACTAATAATGGCCCTTAGAGTACCAAAACTCGTGAAGATGTTCTTTTTCACAAATGCCACCACACTTCGAACTTCATTGTTGGGTAAAGCCACGACTTCAACCCACTTTGACACACGATCCACAACTACCAATATGTAAGTGTTCCCATAAGAGCTCACGAACGGACCCATGAAATCAATGCCCCACACATCAAAAATGTCAATCTCCAAGATGGTGGTGAGGGGTATCTCATTTTTCTTAGAAATCCCACCGGCCCTTTGACATTCATCACAATGCTTAACGAGATCGCTAGCGTCCTTGTAAAGAGCAGGCCAATAGAATCCATAACTCAACACTTTTGTTGTCGTTCTAAATCCACCATTGTGACCACCATATGGTGAAGAGTGGCAAGCCTCAAGAATTTCTATTTGTTCCTCCTCCGATACACATCGTCGAATCACACCATCGGTACAAATCCGGAAGAGATACGGCTCATCCCAATAATAGTCAAGGCAATCCCGTTTGAGCTTCTACCTTTGGTTTGAAGAGAACTCATTTGGTACAATACCACTCACAAGATAATTCGCTAAATCGGCGAACCATGGCATCCCGGTCATTGAAATGGCTAGAAGCTACTCGTCGGGGAAGGAATCATTTATCTCAAGGCCGTCATGTGGCCTCCCTCCTCCTCCAAACAAGACAAGTGGTCCGCCACTTAGTTTTCACTACCTTTACGGTCTTAAATCTCTAGATCAAACTCTTACAATAGAAACACCCACCGCATTAACCTTGCCTTTGAATCTCTTTTGCTCATTAAGTACTGAAGCGTCGCATGATCGGTATGGACAATCACCTTTGTATCCATCAAGTACGGGCGAAACTTCTCCATAGCAAAGACAATAGCAATGAGCTCTTTTTCGGCCACTGTGTAATTGACTTGGGCATTATTCATGGTTGGATGGAAGCTTTTGTTAATACGTTGCCCCAAAACTGCTCTGATCGCCACATCACTTGCATCACACATGAGCTCGAAAGGAAAGCTCCAATTCAGTACGGTGATAATAGGAATAGTAGTCAACTTGAACTTGAGCAATTCGAATGCCTTCATACAATCCTCGTTGAAATGGAACTTGACATCCTTCTCCAAAAGTTTACACAAGGGGTTTACCACCATAGAAAAGTCCTTGAGGAATCGGTGATAGAACCCCGCATGGCCCAAGAAGCTCCTCACTCCCTTCACGGACGTAGGGGGAGGGAGTTTGGAGATCACCTCAATTTTGGCCTTGTCGACCTCAATACCATGCTTTGAAATTTTGTGGCCGAGGACTATGCCTTCCTCGACCATAAAGTGATATTTCTCCCAGTTCAAAACCAAGTTTGTTTCCTCACATCTTGCCAAAACCTTGTCCAAGTTGTCCAAGCACTCATCAAAAGAATTCTCCACCACGAAAAAGTCATCCATGAAGACCTCAAGAAAATCCTCCACCATGTCGGTAAAGATGGTCATCATACACCGTTGAAATGTTGTCAGTGCATTGCATAACCCAAATGGCATCCGCAAGAATGCAAAAGTACCATAGGGACAAGTGAAAGTAGTATTCTCTTGGTNACGACCCTACCTCTCCCAGTAATTGACTTTTTGGCGATTACTTTAGATTGCACTCCCAGTGGGTTAGTGGCCTTTCCTCTGCCTCAGGAGGGCTCACCTCTCCCTTTGGATGTATCGCCTCTATAAACCATTGTCTGCAATACAAGGCACATAAGTCAATTAGAGTTCAAAACATGTTAAAAATTTGCAGTACATTTGCAGGACAACAGTTTACAGAAGAGACAGTGCGGATCGCACAATTTTGAGTGCGGCCGCAAACTGTCATGTGCGGACCGCACAATTTTAAAGTGCAATCGCACACCTTGAAGTGCGGACCACACAATTTTGAGTGCAGCCGCACATGTTGAAGTGCAGACTGCATAATTTTGAGTGCGACCGCACAATTCCAAACTGAGACACTGNTATAAAGCTCGTCCGGGCAATCTATCAAGCATTTGATCAAGAAATGGAAGCGGATAATGATCTTTCCGGGTGACTTTGTTGAGCTTCCTATAGTCCATGCAAAACTCTCCACCCGGTGACCGTTCTTGTGGGGATCAACTCGTTCTTGTCATTTGTTACCACAGTTATGCCCCCTTTCTTTGGGATACATTGCACCGGAGAGGTCCACGAGCTATCAGAAATGGGGTAAACAACCCCGGCATTTAACCATTTTATGATCTCCTCCTTCACCACCTATTGTATTGCTTCATTTAATCTTCTTTGATGTTCAATGAAGGGTTTGGAATCCTCCTCCAAAATAATCTTGTGCATGCAAAAGGCGGAGCTTATACCCCGAATATCCGCCAGTGTCCATCTTATAGCTTTCTTTCTCTTTTGAAGCACCGCCAAAGTAGAATCTACCTGCACGTTAGTCAAGTAAGAGGAAAGAATAACAGGTAAAGTAGANCGGTAGTGACTTTAGGTTTCTTGCAATTTTTCACAAATTAGACATGGTATTTGCAAATTAACATGATCAATGGTCTACCTAGTCCCCAATGAACATACATGAAATTACCCACATGGTTTTAAGTACACATGAAGAGCATTTGACATTTTTATGCCTAAAAATAACTAAACTAATCAAGAATAAAAATTAAGAAAAATGGAAAAAGTCTAACATGGATTGAACATACCAGTGATGAAAGAATGCAGGTGAGAATCTAGACTTGATGAATTGATTATGAAGTGTGAACTATTTTGTGATNGCATCCCGGTCATTGAAATGGCTAGAAGCTACTCGTCGGGGAAGGAATCATTTATCTCAAGGCCGTCATGTGGCCTCCCTCCTCCTCCAAACAAGACAAGTGGTCCGCCACTTAGTTTTCACTACCTTTACGGTCTTAAATCTCTAGATCAAACTCTTACAATAGAAACACCCACCGCATTAACCTTGCCTTTGAATCTCTTTTGCTCATTAAGTACCGAAGCGTCGCATGATCGGTATGGACAATCACCTTTGTATCCATCAAGTACGGGCGAAACTTCTCCATAGCAAAGACAATAGCAATGAGCTCTTTTTCGGCCACTGTGTAATTGACTTGGGCATTATTCATGGTTGGATGGAAGCTTTTGTTAATACGTTGCCCCAAAACTGCTCTGATCGCCACATCACTTGCATCACACATGAGCTCGAAAGGAAAGCTCCAATTCAGTACGGTGATAATAGGAATAGTAGTCAACTTGAACTTGAGCAATTCGAATGCCTTCATACAATCCTCGTTGAAATGGAACTTGACATCCTTCTCCAAAAGTTTACACAAGGGGTTTACCACCATAGAAAAGTCCTTGAGGAATCGGTGATAGAACCCCGCATGGCCCAAGAAGCTCCTCACTCCCTTCACGGACGTAGGGGGAGGGAGTTTGGAGATCACCTCAATTTTGGCCTTGTCGACCTCAATACCATGCTTTGAAATTTTGTGGCCGAGGACTATGCCTTCCTCGACCATAAAGTGATATTTCTCCCAGTTCAAAACCAAGTTTGTTTCCTCACATCTTGCCAAAACCTTGTCCAAGTTGTCCAAGCACTCATCAAAAGAATTCTCCACCACGAAAAAGTCATCCATGAAGACCTCAAGAAAATCCTCCACCATGTCGGTAAAGATGGTCATCATACACCGTTGAAATGTTGTCAGTGCATTGCATAACCCAAATGGCATCCGCAAGAATGCAAAAGTACCATAGGGACAAGTGAAAGTAGTATTCTCTTGGTCCTCAGGAGCAATAAGAATTTGATTATAGACGGAATATCCATCAAGGAAACAATATAAAGCTCGTCCGGGCAATCTATCAAGCATTTGATCAAGAAATGGAAGCGGATAATGATCTTTCCGGGTGACTTTGTTGAGCTTCCTATAGTCCATGCAAAACTCTCCACCCGGTGACCGTTCTTGTGGGGATCAACTCGTTCTTGTCATTTGTTACCACAGTTATGCCCCCTTTCTTTGGGATACATTGCACCGGAGAGGTCCACGAGCTATCAGAAATGGGGTAAACAACCCCGGCATTTAACCATTTTATGATCTCCTCCTTCACCACCTATTGTGTTGCTTCATTTAATCTTCTTTGATGTTCAATGAAGGGTTTGGAATCCTCCTCCAAAATAATCTTGTGCATGCAAAAGGCGGAGCTTATACCCCGAATATCCGCCAGTGTCCATCTTATAGCTTTCTTTCTCTTTTGAAGCACCGCCAAAGTAGAATCTACCTGCACGTTAGTCAAGTAAGAGGAAAGAATAACAGGTAAAGTAGAACATGGGCCAAGAAACTCATACCTGAGATGTGAAGGCAATGGCTTTAACTCCAAAGTGGGAGGCACCTCGATTGAGGGCTTTGTTGGAGGAGTCTTCTGGTTCTCAAGATCTAAGGATAATTTTCGGGGTTCATAAGTATACGACCCCATTCCTTGTAATACATTTATACATTCCACAAAGCCTTCCTTATCATCATCATAATGATTAAGCAATATTGCCTCCAAAATATCATCAACATTCATCATGGCACTAGCATCATCAACAATCACTTCGGTCACTAAGTCCACAAACGAACAAACTTTGTTGCTATTCGGTTGCCTCATAGATTTGCACACATGGAAAACCACCTTTTCATCGCCCACCCGAAAGGTGAGCTCACCGGCTTCCATATCAACAAGAGCCTTCCCCATAGCAACGAAAGGTCTACCCAAAATAATAGGCACCTCATAGTCCACCTCGCAATCAAGAATCACAAAGTCTACCGGAAGGATGAACTTATCAACACGAACCAACACATCATCAATAATACCCAATGGTCTCTTCATAGTACGATCTGCCATTTGTAACCTCATAGATGTGGGTCTTGGTTGCCCAATCACCAAAGTTTTGAACACCGAGTAGGGCATCAAGTTGATACTTGCCCCTAGATCACATAGAGCTTTGGCAAAATTGGCGCTCCCAATAGTGCAAGGGATTATGAAAGCACCGAGATCTTCCAATTTCAGAGCCATTGAGTGCACAATGGCACTCACTTGATGTATCATCTTGATAGTCTCACAATTCATTGATCTTTTCTTTGTCACCAAATCTTTCATGAACTTTGCATAACCGGGCATTGTTTCCAACACCTCAACCAATGGCACATTAATAGATAAGCTCTTCATCATGTCAATAAACTTCTTGAATTGGTTCTCATTATTTTTCTTGGCGAGCCTTTAAGGGTATGGAGGAGGAGGCCTTGGCATTGGTGCCTTGGCCTTTGGCACTACCGGTTCCGGTATGTCAATCACGAATTCCCTGGATGAGTTCACTTCTTCTTGGGTATTCTCCACACTTTCATCAATATCAATTCTTACTTCTTCATTAACTTGAACCACATTGCTTGTAATCTCATCTTCTTGAATCACTACATCATCATCCACAATTCTTCTTTGATTTGAGGTGGTTGCATCTCCGCCTCTTCGACTCCTTGTTGTTACAGCCATGGCATGTCCCGTGTTGTTCCCACTCTTCGGGTTCACCACCGTATCACTAGGTAGTGCCCCCTTAGGACGAGTGTTTAAAGCTTGCGAGATTTTCCCCAATTGAACTTCCAAATTACGGATTGAAGTGTTGTGAGAGGCTAATTGAGTATTGGAGTCGGCATTTTTCTCCATCATTTATTTGAACATATTTTCAATCTGTCCCATCTCATTGTTGGAAGAACTAGAACCTTGAGGCGGATAAGGAGGCGAGTTATTGGGTTGTTGATACATCGGGGGCCTTTGAAACCCCGGCCCCCGATTCCCTTGGTTATTGTTCCAACCCCTTGGTTGTTGCCTCTCCAATATCCTTGATTGTTGCCACCCCAGTTGCCTTGGTTGTTGCCTCTCCAATATCCTTGATTGTTGCCACCCCAATTGCCTTGGTTGCCTTGATTGTTCCAATTCCCTTGATTACTGTTATTGTTCCAATTACCTTGATTGTTGGTACCACCACTCCAATTGCCTTAGTGGTTTTCATTGTTCCAATTTCCTTGATTTCCTTTAGATCGCCATTGTTGTTGATTCGGGCCTTGAGAGTTGTTTCTTTGCCCTTGGTAGTTATTCACATATTGCACTTCTTCCTCTTGATCATTGTATGATTCGTCTTGGTCAAACCCAGTATCATCTTGCACAAATTGTTCCACACGGTTTTGCACTTGTTGACCATTTTTGCCTTCGCTTGTTCACCATCATATTGACACCTTCCATTGCATTTACTTGCTTAGGACCTTGAACCTGTTGAAGTTGAGCTTTGGCCAATTGATTCATTATAGTGGTCAACTCGGCAATTGCTTGCCCATGATCATGCAATTCTTTGTGTAGGTGAATCATATTTGAATCACCTTGAGGAACATTTGCTCTACTTTGCCATGCAATGAAGTATCCGCCATTTCATCTAAGATTTTACAAGCTTCGGCATATAGTGTTGTCATGAAATTTCCACCGGCAAGTTCATTGACCACGCATTGATTGGTAGTATTTATCCCCCTATAGAAGGTTTGTTGAATCATAGCGTCAGTCATGTCATTATTCGGGCACTCTATCACCATAGGCTCATTGGATTCTTGTTTGAATGCTAGAATCTCGTCTCTAGGAGTAGCCATATGCCAGGAAGAAAAGAACTCGGCAATGAATTTTTCTGTCAATTCATCTCATGTATGGATAAAATGGTTTGGCAATCTTTCTAACCAATCCAAGGCTTTCCCCGTAGAGATAAAAGAAATAGCCTCAAACTTAGAGCATCCTCGGAGACGTTGGTCTATTTACTCCCCCAGCAAGTGTTCATAAATCCTCTCAAGTGTTTGTACGCATTTTGATTCGGAGCCCCGGTGAAGAATTCCTGTTGCTCAAGCAATATGAGCATAACATTTGTGATTTGAAAGTTGCCCGCCTTAATGCGGGGCGGGACTATGGCACTTTCATACCCTTCATTCAGCAACACCCGGTGTGAGGCGCTCTTGGTGGATTTGGGGGTGAAACGGGAATAATGTCTTAAGGCGGTTGGCCTCGTCTATTTGCTTGAGGCTCAAGGGGGTCCTCCTCAACTGGGTCATCTTCCACGTCTACATCCCCCAAAGGCATATTTCCGAGAGGATCATTGTTTAGAACCATTTTATACCTACAATCGATTCACAAAAAGGTTAGTAACCCGGAAGAAAAAGAAAACAAATCACACACAAAACCAAATATTTAGCTAAATCCATTTTTAGCTCCCCGACAACGACGCTAAAAATTGATGTCGCCCAAACTCATACCACTAATTGGGATTGTGAGGCAGTCGATGCAATTATAAATACCCAACGCGAGTTGGGGTCAATTCCACAGAGAGCTTTATGTTGGATTAGGTATATACCTAGTATAAGTATATGACGTGCCCACGATTGCACTTTCACATATTCGGTTGTTTCTTTTCTACTTCTAATTTCTAAGCTAATGCTTGTAATTATAAAGCTAAGGGACAATGTTTTTGGTATTGTTCTTTTTTAGGTTATAAAAGATCTAGGGTTATAACTTCCGCTTAGTTGGTTACCTACCGGATTGAGAGCTTTAGGGCATGTTTGGTTGGGCGAGATACAATATAGCAATCGCACACGATTACTCACTCTATACCTCTTGGTAGTTTGAGTAATTTTGCCCAATTTGGCTTTCTCAAGTCCAAATGGATATCTCACGAAACAAGTGATAGATGCTCAAGTCGGGTCTTACTATCTCTAGATTTAACCCTTTAATTGGGGCTATCAATTTCTCGAGTTCACCCCAATTTCTTGTTAGCCAAGTTTTTCTAGACTTAGTCTCTCTTTCTCAAGTAGAGAGTTAGTCAATTAGGCATGTATCAATATTTTCAACCAGCAATTCTTAAATTCAAGCAAGAATTAGGCTAAATATTATATACCCAATCATAAGAATGCCCCAAATCAATCACCCATTAGATACCCATACTAGGGTTGGGTCACAACCCTAGCTAAGGGTTTAACTACTCATAGGAAATGAAGAAATTAAAGAAAAAACTAAGATAAAACTCATAATAGATGATTAAGGGAAGAAACTCTAATGCTAAAATGATAAACTATTACAAAGTTACCCAAAACAGTAAAGAAAAACGACTATCTATTTCAAACTTAACTTAAAAATGACAAAAAAATCTATTTATACCCAGCTAACATTATCGGACAAAATTGCCCTTGCGGAGGTTGTGCGGCCGCATAATTCTGTGTGCAGTCCGCACTTTGAAGCTGACCTGACAGGGTGGTCTTTTGTGGCCGCATAAATCTAGGGTGCATCCGCACTTCCTCTGATTGTGCGGACCGCACATTTCTGAGTGCGGCCACACTCTTGATCTTGGGTTGGACATGGAAAATTTCTGTGGACCGCACATTTATGAGTGCGGCCGCACAATAATAGTACGGTCCACACATCTTCAAGTCCCCAAAACATATCTCTTTGAACCTTGTCTTCTGAGGCCGCACAATAATTGTGCGGTCCGTACTTTGTGAAGGAATTCTGATAGTGGCTCTTCAGAGTCTGCGGCCGCACACAGTATTATGCGGTCCGCACTTTGGTCCCTTTTGCCTTGTTTTGGTTCTTGTCCATTTTTTACTCCTTCTTATTTGATTTTTATTTCTTTGGCTCGTTTTCCAATATTCCTGCAAGAAAGCACATTTCATTAGTTCTCGGGATTACATTTAAGCATTTTTTAGCTAAAACGTAAGTAAAAGAGAGCAAATAAGCAGTCAAAATCCCTACTTATCGAGCACCCAGATNCTTAACTTAAAAATGACAAAAAAATCTATTTATACCCAGCTAACATTATCGGACAAAATTGCCCTTGCGGAGGTTGTGCGGCCGCATAATTCTGTGTGCAGTCCGCACTTTGAAGCTGACCTGACAGGGTGGTCTTTTGTGGCCGCATAAATCTAGGGTGCATCCGCACTTCCTCTTATTGTGCGGACCGCACATTTCTGAGTGCGGCCACACTCTTGATCTTGGGTTAGACATGGAAAATTTCTGTGGACCGCACATTTATGAGTGCGGCCGCACAATAATAGTACGGTCCACACATCTTCAAGTCCCCAAAACATATCTCTTTGAACCTTGTCTTCTGAGGCCGCACAATAATTGTGCGGTCCGTACTTTGTGAAGGAATTCTGATAGTGGCTCTTCAGAGTCTGCGGCCGCACACAGTATTATGCGGTCCGCACTTTGGTCCCTTTTGCCTTGTTTTGGTTCTTGTCCATTTTTTACTCCTTCTTATTTGATTTTTATTTCTTTGGCTCGTTTTCCAATATTCCTGCAAGAAAGCACATTTCATTAGTTCTCGGGATTACATTTTAGGCATTTTTTAGCTAAAACGTAAGTAAAAGAGAGCAAATAAGCAGTCAAAATCCCTACTTATCGAGCACCCAGATTGAGTTGAGTAAAGCATTTCACCCTCAAATGGACGGACAGTCCGAGCGCACTATTTAGATATTTGAGGACATGCTACGTGCTTGTGTCATTGATTTCGTGGGTTCTTGGGATCAGTTTCTGCTACTCGCGGAGTTTGCCTACAACAACAGCAACCAGTCGAGCATTCAGATGGCTTCATATGAGGCTTTGTATGGGAGACAATGTCGATCTCCGGTGGGTTGGTTTGAGCCGGGTGAGTCTAGGATATTGGGTACTGACTTGGTTTAGGATACTTTGGACAAGGTTGAATTAATTCAAGATCGACTTCGCATGGCGAAGTCCAGACAGAAGGGTGTTATGAGGTTCGGAAAGAAGAGCAAGTTGAGCCCTCGGTATATTGGGCCGTTTGAGGTGCTTCAGAGGATTGGAGAGGTGGCTTACAAGCTTTCCTTGACACCTAGTCTGCCGAGTGTGCTTCCAGTATTTCATGTTTCTATGCTCCAGAAGTATGTAGGTGATCCATCTCATGTTTTGGATTTCACCACGGTTCAGTTGGATGGTTATTTGACTTATAACGTGGAGTCGGTGGCTATTTTGGGTCGGCAGGTTCGAAAGTTGAGGTCCAAGGACATAGCTTCCGTGAAGGTGCAGTGGAGAGGTCAGCCAGCTGAGGAGGCTACTTGGGATACCGAGCGGGAGATGCAGAGCAGATATCCACGCCTATTTGAGACTCCAGGTACGTTTCTAGACCCGTTCGAGGATGAACATTTGTTTAAGAGGGAGAGGTAACGACCCGGCCAATCGTTTTGAGAGTTGTAGCCCCGCTTCCCCATTTACTACTCATTTTGTGCTTTATAGTTGCTATGTGAATTACCGGGGAAGTTGGTTCGGGTCCAGAAATGTTTCGGAACGAGTTGAGACACTTAGTCTCAAGGTTGAAAGCTTAAGTTGAAAAGGTTGACCAGATGTTGACTTATGTGTAAACAACTTTGGAATAGAGTTTTGATGGTTCCGTTAGCTCCGTTGGGTGATTTCGGACTTAGGAGTGTGTCCGTATTGTGATTTGGAGGTCCGTAGTGGAATTAGGCTTGAAATGGCGAAAGTTGGAAATTTAGATGTTTGACTGAGAGTGGACTTTGTGGTTTCATGCTCGGATTGGGGTTCTGGGAGTTGGAGTAGGTCTGTGGTATCATTTGTGACTTGTATGCAAAATTTGAGGTCAATCGGACGTGATTTGATAGGTTTCGGCATCGTTTGTAGAAGTCCGAATTTCCTTAGTTTCAATAGGCTTGGATTGGTGTGCGATTCGTATTTTTTATGTTGATTGATGTGATTTGAGGGCTCGACTAAGTTTGTATCGTATTTTAGGACTTGTTGGTATAATTGGTCGAGGTCCCGGGGGCCTCGGGTGGAGTTCGGATGGTTAATAGATCGAATTTGGAGTTTGGATGATTGCTAAAACTGGGAGTCTGCTCGTGTAATCGCACATGCGGAGCTTTGATCGCATGTGCGAGCTGGGAATCGCAAAAGCAGAGTTTAGATTGAGGGTTGTGGAGCGCAGATGCGGACTCGCACCTGCGCGTGGAGGATCGCAGAAGCACAGAGAAGCTTGGAGTCACTGGTCCGCAGATACTGATGGATTTGTGCAGATACGCACCCACGGGAGCGGGATTTGTGACCGCAGAAGCGGTTGGTCGGCATTAAGTGGCTTACGTAGATGCGGACGGCTGACCACAAAAGCAGTACCGCATGAGCGGATTTTTGGGCCGCAGAAGCGAGATGGCCTGGGCAGATTATTAAAATCGAGGGTTCCGAGATTTTCACCATTTTAAACATTTCCAGGTCGGGATTTGGCGATTTTTGAGAGGATTTTCGGGGGGTTTCTTGAGGTAAGTCACTTATGGTTTAATTTGCTTAATAACTATGTTTCCCCATTGATATTTCCACATAGATTGTGTGGTTTTAAGGTGTAATTTTGGGTTTGAGGCTAGGGATTTATAGAGTTTAATTTGGGGATTTGGGTGTCGATTTGGTGTTAGACTTTGGTAAATTTGATATGGTTGGACTCGTGATTGAATGGGTTTCCGGATTTTGTGACTTTTATCGAAATTCGAGACGTGGGTTCGGGGTCTGGCTTTAGAGTGACTTTTTGACTTTTGATTAAGAACTTGGTATTTTCTTATGGAATTGATTCATTTACCTCGTGTTGATTGTATCGAATTGTTTATGGCTAGATTCGAGGTGCTCGGAGGCCGATTCGCGAGGCAAAGGCTTGCTAGCGAAATGATTCGAGTTGCTTGAGATAAGTATCGTATTTAAACTCGGTTGAGGCACTAGTTTCCTGAATTGTTGTAATAGCCGCGTGCTTCTGGGTATGCATATGTGTGGGGATGATCCCATGTGCGGTCACCGGGGTTGTGTATTCTTGTTTGGGTTGTGCTCGGGCTCCTATAAGCCTAGAAATGACTGTTAAGCTTCGAGTTTCGATATCTAACATGTGGTAACAGTTTATGTGATCTAATTAAGCCATGATGAGTCTACTTAGAGGTTTAACTCCAATGAACTTGATAAATGCTTTTCATTGATGAAATTCCGGATTTAGCTACGATAGCACACTTTGCACATGCCTATACTTTAGCATGCTATTTACACCAGTCCAGGGATATGAAAAATCTTATTTCACTCATTATATGCATGTACACTTGAGTTATTGCTTCTGTATGATATTTTGGACTGGGCCTTGCGACTATGCCGGATGGATTATGTTATTGGCGCGTGAGTTGTCCGTGCAGCATGTGAGTTATCCGTGCGGATCCATATATTGATATCATTGGCACGTGAGTTGTCTGTGCAGCACGTGAGTTATTCGTGCGGATCCATATATTGATATTATTGACACGTGAGTTATCTATGTCGCACGTGAGTTGTTTGTGCAGATTCTATTGTTAGCACGTGAGTTGTCCGTGCAGTGTGTGAAACTTGTATTTTCTTTATTATTTATCTGATTACTTGTTTCTTTCCCCTATATGCCATAATACTGTTGAGCATGGTAGTTGAGAACCAGTGCACATGCACACACGAATATTTGTATCACGAAGCCTTATGGTCTAGCTTTAAATCTCATATTATGTTAATCAAAACAGATAGAATTGTACTGATTTAACTGGTGACTTTGACAAATTAAGTTTCTCTTACCTTGCCATATTTATTTGCGATACTTATTGAGTTGGTTGTACTCATACTACACTCTGCACCTCTTGTGCAGATTTAGGCATTTCCGGGTACGACGGTCATTTATCGTGAAGTCTACCTGTTCGGAGATCATCGAGGTAGCTGCTTGTCGTCTGCAGACCTTGATCCTCCTTCCCCCATCTTTCGATTTTATATATTTTGTCTTACTTTCCAGATAGTGTACCAGACTATGTTGTTATATATATAGATGCTCATGTACTCCGTGACACCAAGATCTTTTGGAAGGATTCTTGTATTGATTTTGAGGTTCATATCCGATATTTGTGAAATTCTTAATTATCTAAACTTACTTCCGTATATTTGAGATTTAAAAATATTGGTAAGTGTGAGATGTCGGCTTGCCTAGTACTATGATAGGCGCCATCACCACATGTCGAGTTTTGGGTTGCGACACATGAGTGTGAAATTTTCAGTAGGCTTCCATAACTCTTGTATTTTTTTTTAAGTAGTAATGGAGGATACGTTTACCTATGAGTTTAATGATGAGTGAATGTTTTCAAGGCTGATAGATGCGTTGGAGATCTTCCACTGATAGGTTGATTTGTAATTTTTCACTAATTGCTTCCATATCTTGCGTATGTGGGTGAGCGTGCTCTAAGTCATCCATTGGGGAGTTGTATGGCATGGGTTGAGTGTAGGGTTGCCCTTGCTGCATGAATATGTGAATTTCTTCCGAATTAACTAGTAGCATATCCTTGAAGGAAAGTGTAGGCTTTTGAGGAGACGGAGAGGTTGTATTAGGCTGTGAATGAGTCCCTACACTATCCTTATTATTAAAGTCTCCGTGATTATGAGTGATGGCTGGTGGTTTTGGAGGAATCTGGGAAATTTGATTGGTGGAGTATGTGAGGTTAGTCATAATTTTTGGTAGCAGGAGTTCTTAGAAGAAGATGAAGAGGACTTAGAGAGAAGATGCTCTGCCTTTATTCTCTTCGTAGAAAAGACACTCTTGTTTTTTTAGCGCCATCGAATAATTATTGTGATGCCACTTGGTCTGCCTTTCATGGTTTCATTAGGCAATTCGGATAGAAATTACCAAACTAATATACTTATCATGATTAAGTAATAACTAAAGTATAAATTTACATTAATTAACTATAGTTAGATGTATTAATACCGGATGGCAATAAGCTTTTGCATCAGTTGTATTCCGTGGATTCACATATTGATAGGGATTTGCACATACGACCTTTTTGTAGTCACTTTTAAATCCTGTCTCTCTTTAATCTAGTGTGTTAGTTTATTCAATTACTTTTAAAGGCTAAAAGTTCATTGATTTATGGAGAACAAAATTTAAAGATTGGCCTCTAAAAAAGCTATGCTGTCCTCAATCTGCTACCTTTAGTCCTCTTTTGGTGCCGCTAAAGTGTTGATCAGTCACATTACGGTGATTAAAAGGGCAATGCAGTGCACAAAACATCACTCGTTCACATATTACTTCGAGAAATCTCTATGTAATTTCTCGTGATAGTGACTTGAACACGTAGTTGGACAAATATTTAGCTTAGTAATGTGTTACATTAATATGAGCAGAAAAGGAACCCAACTTGGGAGTATAATACTATTATACAAATTCATCCATAACTGTAGCAGGCAATAATCTATTGTGTTGGGCCAATTTGGCATGGTGTTAAATTTGAGAAGATAAGAGAATCTTCTTTAAATATTCAGCAGTAGCCCAAAGCAACCAATGGGAAAAATTTGGGAGTGAAGAGACTAAAAATTAAAACAAAAAGTATAGATGGGATCCGCAGCAAGCGATTAGGGCCAGTTATCCCTGAGAGCAGAATATGAATATTTAAGTTCTGTTGAGATGGGCCAGGGCCCATTCCTCTGTCATCTCTTTCAAGTCAAAGCAAACAAAGAAACAAATTTATGCAACATTAGGTTTGCTTCTTTCAATGAAATTGATTTGGTCACACCAATTATTTGTTGAGTGTTATCTAAGATCTGATTACATTGAGCGGAGTCTCTCTATTTATACAAGGTAAGGATAAGGTCTGCATACGCTTTATCTTTCCTAGACCCATTTTTTGACAATATACTAGATATGTTATTGTTGTTGGTCAAAATAGCATGACATAGCCATTTTTACGGGTGGTTGTTGAAAAAAAGTCAGTGTTTGCAAATTTTTGGAAAAGTAGCCGCTATTTAAGGCAGAGATAAAATATGGACAAAAGAACTCTAGCTGAAACACGAAAGTTACAGCATAATATGTTGGATTATAGAACTCTTGCGTATAAACTTTCAGTATATTATGTTTTGAAACTCCAGCATATTATGAACAAATTAGAACTCCAACATATTATGCTGGAATTTTTCGAAATTTTTAAGGGTATTTTTGTTCAGATTTTATTTTCACATAAAAAATGACTAAATTTCAATTACTTTTGAAACTATGCTAATTTTTAATTATCAGTGGTATATCGTGATTCTTCTTTTTTAATTTTTTCCCTTGTAATCTNGAATTTTTAAGGGTATTTTTGTTCAGATTTTATTTTCACATAAAAAATGACTAAATTTCAATTACTTTTGAAACTATGGCTAATTTTTAATTATCAGTGGTATATCGTGATTCTTCTTTTTTAATTTTTTCCCTTGTAATCTAAGATCTCACCCCAAATGACTAGTTGTTTGCCTGACTCCTCGCATGCGAACTAGATTGATCTTTCCTAAAGAAATAAGGTAACCTGAATATACAATTTAAGTGAACTATTTATTAACCTGTAAAACTAATTTAGGCTACGAGATTAAGTTATATTCCTAGAAAATATCTTAGTTCAACGATGGATGACAATGACATGCAATATCTCCCGTTGTTTACAGTTTATTAGTTCAGAATAAATGTATTTGTTAAACTAAAATTATTTCGGGTTTGAAATACTAAAATCATCTAATGTTGTTTCACAAGTCTTTATATATGCAATTATCTTATTTGCCATCAGATTTTTAATTGGTTGTAATAAAACACTAATGATTAGTATCAATTCCAGTGAGCCATAATTAAAGGACGTAAATCATTAAGGTAAAGGAAAACAGTGGTTGAGATTTGAGAAATAGGGTGAGTAGCATAAAAAGGTTGAGAAATGAATGAATAACGATAGTAGCATAATAGAGATGTTGAAAGTGAAAATTTCTATGATTAGTTGCGAAGTGAATACTGGAAAATGTGGGGTTAATGCCACGCAAAATTGCCAAATGGGACGAAACACTTGAAAGTTGGGATCATGACAAAGTCACAGGCCTTTCACAATCATTTGTGGGATAAGATTATATCATTGCCGCCTTTTTCGCTTTTATCTTTCTTGATGAATGTATTTGAACGAAGGTGATAGTAAAAAATATAACAGGGAGGAAAAAATATGAATAGGAAAACTCTCAAAAAAAAAAGGAATTTTTACCCAAAGAGCCGGTCATAATAACTATTTACTTTTTCTAGCTATATATATGGATTATACGTAACTAGAGGTGGCAAAATGGATAAAACAAAATAAGTAACCACCCATATTATCCGCAAAAATATGGATTGGATAATGAATATTTTAAAAACAGATAAAATACGGATACAAGGGGTGGGGAGGGTAGTGTGTACGCAGACCTTACCCCTACCTTGGGGTAGAGAAGCTGTTTCCAAAATGACCATCGGCATCCTTCCCTCCAAGAACTCCCCACCTTGCTCTTGGGGTGNGGAATTTTTACCCAAAGAGCCGGTCATAATAACTATTTACTTTTTCTAGCTATATATATGGATTATACATAACTAGAGGTGGCAAAATGGATAAAACAAAATAAGTAACCACCCATATTATCCGCAAAAATATGGATTGGATAATGAATATTTTAAAAACAGATAAAATACGGATACAACAACAATAACAACCCAGTATAATCCCACTAATAGAGTCTGGGGTGGGGAGGGTAGTGTGTACGCAGACCTTACCCCTACCCTGGGGTAGAGAAGCTGTTTCCAAAATGACCCTCGGCATCCTTCCCTCCAAGAACTCCCCACCTTGCTCTTGGGGTGACTCGAACTCACAACCTCTTGGTTGTAAGTGGAGGGTGCTTACCATCAGAGCAACCCACCTTGTCAAGATAAAATACGGATATTACCCATATTATCCATATTTTAAATAGAGGTAACCACTGGTTATCCATGGGTAATAAAGTCAAAACCTCCCCCAAAAGCATTTTCGCCCCCTTTTACCCCAAAAGCATCGCTGAATCCAAAAGCATCACCATATTTCTCTCCCGCTCAGACGCTCAGTCGCCTTCCCTTCTCTCTCTCCCCCCCAAATTTTACCCTAATTCCCAAACTTTTTCTCACTTCAATTTACCCTAAGCTCCATGGATTGAATTTTGTCACAGATTAACAGTGCAAAAGGTACCAACGTTCTTCCATATTGATTCAATTGCTTTATTTTACTTCTTTTTTTGACGAGAATAGTCGCAGTTCGCTAGAAAAAAGTAAAATCCAAACAAATCAAACCATCGAGCGATGATTGAAAACATTAGCCTTATCTTTCATATGAATCGAAGCTACAGATGAGCAATTATTGCCGTTTGGACTGGACTACAATATAGTTTATTTTGTTTTCAGCTTTTGTGACATAATGTGAGTCTTTGAATTTAATTTTGAAGAATTCCGGTATTGCGTGGCAGAAAATCATCTAATAAATTATGACTCTGTCCGTTTTAATTATGGTAAGTCAATGTGACGTTGTTGGGGTTTTGTTAAAAAACAAAGTTAAAATATGGTAAGTCAATCGTCTTTATCCCATAAGATATGCCAAATTGTTTTACCCATTGTTCACTTGCTATCTCAGTTACTTTCGCCTATGCTGATGAGTGAAAACATTTAGATGTACTCATTGTAAAGCAAAATTGATGTCTTGTCAAATATGGTTTCGTATATTTTAATCCATGGCATGCTGGTTGTGTTTAAGTCCGTCTGCAATGTGTTAGTGAGTTGCTAGTATTACAAGTTTCTAATAATCAAATCGGCAGTTAATTGATTTGAAGCCATGACTTGCATTGCTGCACTTGTTATTGGTTTCATCTTTTAGAGTTAAATGTAAAGATTGGGAAATTTCTTTCGAGTTCTATTCTCTGTTCTTTTTCATCACTATGTGATTGAATTCTATTCATTTGTTTGTTTTCATCATTATGCAATTGAATTCTTTTTACTTCATCTTTAGGTAGAGATGTCAATGGAAGGTATTGATGATTCTTGTGAACAAAGCTCTTCAACTACGCTAAAACGAGCAAAAAGACAAACGTCTACTGTTTGGGATTCTTTTGTTAAGGTAGTAGAGCCTAGTATTTATAGTGATGGAAAGATTAAAGTCAAATGTACGCTTTGTGAAAAAGACTATATATACGATTCTAAATTTGGAACATCGAATTTGAAGCATCATTTGGTGATAAAACATCCATTGGATAATGCAAAAGAGGGACAAAGTGCACCAATAGATCAAAAAATTTATCGAGAGAAAATGTATTGGCCATAGTGAGGCATAACTATGCTTTCAGTTTTGTAGAACATAAATGAATCATGGACCTTCATTTTATACTTAAATTGTTTCGAAGTTCATTGGAAGGTTTCAAAGTTCTATTCTTCCCGCCAATGCTGAGGCAAAGCTATGTACTAAGGATTGGGTTTGTGGAAGAGAAGGTAAATTAATTTCTCTAGATTGATTTTTTTTTTTTTTTAATAACTAATAAGTTGTAATATCTTATTTTTTCTTTTTAACTTGTTTAAGATCTTGATGATGGATCCGAGTCTGATGAAGAAGATGAGATTGTTGTTGATCTTCAACCTTATCTTGCAAAACTTAGAGGTAAAACCTTATCAGGGTTGGGACTTTAAGCTGTTTCTCCTTCTGGGAACCTGAGCTTTGAAGTGATTCTTTCTGGTGAGTTTTGTGTTTTCGCTCCCCTCTCTTTTGGTTTTTCTCAGCTTGTCATGAATAAAGATTAAAATCGCTGCATTAGGGTGGTTTTTCTTTATGATATCACCCTTCTTTTGGCTCAATTCAAGTCACTCTATTTCTGGAACTGATGTAAATCTTGCACTTTCTTCTGCTAACGCATCACAGAAGGCTCTGTGTGTTATAAAGTTGTCCTTTCTGTTCACTTTTCAAGAAACAAGAAGGAAAAAAAAACTCAAACTTGGTTTATTAGTTGCATTAAAATTCAGGGCATAGATTTACTGCATGTATTTCCGCAAACTTGGTTTATTATCACTTCATTTTTGTTTCTGGACAAATATACACTATCAGTAGTACTCATACATGTTTTGGTTGTTGTTATTGCAGTATGTCGGTGTTGGTGTGCGTATCTCGGAACGTTCAGCTCGAGAGGCTATTGTCGATTTTGTTCACAAACGTCTAAAGCATGATGTTCTTGGTCAAAGTTCCGCTTTCTGCCACAAGTTCCATCGGCTACCACAACATTTTTATTGTCTTTCAAATGACTGCTGTCAACTGGATACGCTATTACAGTGTCCTAAGGGTCTACTTTTTTGCATTTTGCTTTGTAAACACTTTATAAGTATTTTGCCGGTAGTTAAAATATATTCTGCTAGTACATTTTGATGTATTTTGCTGGTATATTTCAATGTATGTTGCTCATTTGCTGCTACAATTAGTGTCAAAAAAAGTTATTATATATGTTCTGCTGTAGTGCTTTTACTTCATTTGTCAGTCCTGAGTTGGAGAAATCCTCTGTAAATGCGGGGTTCAACAAGAGTTGTATAGGAATGAATTTTGTACATGTAGTTGATGGCTGTCAATTGTATCTTCCTCCGTTTTGCTTGATGATCAACTGGGTCACTGAACAGTTGAGGCTAATGTGAAGCCATGAACGGAAAATACGGTTAACCATTTTATCCGCCGGTTAACCTGTTTTTTATCCGTATTAAATATGGTTCAGGTCGAATATTTTACCCATTTTTTCATTACCCGTTTTGACTCGAACCGTATCCGACCTGACCCGCCTGTTTGCCACCCCTATACATAACTATATACATATAATACATAAGTTATGCATATATTATACATTCACTGTCTATTTTTAGTTTAAGCTGTTAGGTGGTTGGCTATTTGGGTTAATTCTTCAAAAAAGAATAGGAAATTAGAGCTACGGTTAAAAAATAGTAGCTTTGTCTTCTATTGTTGAGGTGCAAGTAGGGGTGTCAATGGATATTTGAAAACCGACCGAACCGTACCGCATCCAAACCGATTTTTAGGTTTCTTTTATAGAAACCGTACGTTTTTATATAAATTTATAACCGTACCGATAATTAGGATAGGTGTTTTATTTAATAAAAATAAACCGAAAAAATACCGAACCGTACCGAATAAATTTTACATGTGGAATATTTATATAGTAAGTTTAAAACTAATAAAGCATTAAATTTTTCATTTGGCCTTGGAATTATGAAAATTGTTACAAGCCAACAAGTAATTAAACTCAAAATACTAATTCTTAAAACCTATTATGCTACTTATACTTAAACTAAGTTATTTCAAGTATCTTTAATAACAAGACACAAAGTATTCTACCGATTATGAGTAGCAAACTACAATGTATTGAATATGTTTTCTTTCATATAATTTAGATTTATCTTTTTGAATATTTAATATAGACTTTATTCTTGAGTCTCAATTTGGTTAATATCTTTCCACTCGTGTGATTTATATTTTCTTTGCTTTTACTTGATTTCTTTTACGTTGATGTCTAATAGTTGATGGATCTATACTCTAGCTATCTTTCATTTTTTTTTAATTCATCACTCTTTAAACAATAAAAATGTCTAAAACATTTTGCTAAGTCCTATAAAAGAACGTATGTTATTGCATTCTACTTCTACTGGTGAATTTTACATGACATTTAAAAAAATACTGAAAATTTACCGAACCGTACCGATACCGAAGTGAAACCAACATGATTGGGACGGTTTCGAAAAGTCTAATTTTGGTTATACATAATAGAATACCCAAAAATTGGTATGGTACAAATTTTATAAAATAACCGGCCGAACCGAACCATTAACACTCCGTGCAAGTTCCATTTTCACCAAGTATTTACTTTACATGTTCTTGCAGTATATTGACAAGAGGGGTTGCTCTGATAGTAAGCAACCTCCACTTCCAACCAAGAGGTTGTGATTCGAGTCACCCCAAGAGCAAGGTGGGGAGTTCTTGGAGGGAAGGATGCCGAGTGTCTATTGGAAACAGTCTCTCTACCTCATGGTAGGGGTAAGGTCTGCGTACACACTACCCTCCTCAGACCCACTAATGAGATTATACTGGATTGTTGTTGTTATATTCTTGCAGTATAAAATAAAAAATCTTGACTTTATTGATATATATTTTCATGCCTCGTTTTATATGATATTATTACTACTTGAAGAATTAAACAATTTTCTTTGTGATCGTAACTTAAATTTACTTTTCATCTAACTTGAAATTAAGTAAATTTTTAAAATTTAAAAATAATACTTGAATTAAGGCTGCAGATTAAAACGTTTAATCTGCGTAATCCGCACTTATACATACCTTTTGCAAAAAAGGACATAAGTTATCATTCTATTTCTACCTTCATCCCTACCATTGTTCATGGAGTTATCCAAGTTTAAGTTAAATTTTAAGAAAAGCGACATTTTTGAACGTCTAAATAAATTACAAAAGCCCTTCAGGTTGCCCAGTTCTTTGGAGGGTGGTCATCCACGTGGATGATATGGGATCGAATACCTTTCAATATCTTCTGGGTTGAGCCTGTCGTACAGGACTTGCCTAGTGCGGTTTACATACCTTGTGTGGTTTGCAGGCTTTTATACATGGGAGGTTTACCCAATGCGCACAAAGTGCTCACCCGAAGGGCAGATGTTGTAGTAAATTAAAGATTATAGCGGCTGCGAGTTTCCCCTCTTGCCAAAAAAATAAATTACAAAAACAAACAAAACTAAATAACAACAACGATAATATATCTATAGGTTGGTATGTGCGCAGAAATTATTCCTCTCTTGTAAGTACGACAAGCCCTAGGCTAAAAAACAAACAAAAAATAAAGAAGGATAAAAAAGGTAATATCCGATGGGAGGCATGCACGACGTTCAAAAAACGCATTCATATGCCATTATCAGTTGCTCATCCAACTTGCAATTCAGCATTGAATTTATGCTGCTGAAACTGCACATTTGTAATTAACATTTTCCTTCTAGTTAATTATAGTGCATCTAACAAGAACATATATTCTATTTTAGTTATGACTCTTTTCATTTTAGAAATGCTCTAAATCATTTACCTATTCGCATTTTTTTATTCAAATCGATTAAATTGCTTAAAATTTGAAAATTGAGATGATGTTTATCTATCGCACAAGCTTTCAATACTCTAGTGATTTTCTTCCATTATCGATAAATTAACAGTTTGTTTGGATAGTTGTTACATGTCATTTCATAATGTACCGTATCGTACTGTACTATATTGTATTATATTGTTTGATGAATACAATGTTTGGATAGATTGTATCGTTTGCCATCGTTTCATGATGTCACGCACCAAAAGTACGAAAAATAAACTTGCAACATTACTAAGAAAAAATAAGATACAAAGTATAATTATTATATAAAAAATAGAATAAAGTAAGAAAATGTGATTATTTAATAATAATTAAAGAAGGGTAAAATGAGATAAAAGAGGAAGATAACCACGCCACCACACCAAATCCGTCATTACATAAAGTAACACTTTTCGTCGTTACGTAACGACGAATTTAACGATACGATACAATAAAATTTAATTAACAATTAAAATAAATATTGTACTTAAAATAACAATACGATACAAATATAATAGGTAATAACCATCCAAACAAGCCGTAAGTTAAACTAATAGAATTGAACATGATGAGAAATATTATAATTGTGCTCTAACTTATATCTAACCACCTACTTCATGCCATTTATCTTAAGTGTCGTTTATCATTTTTATTATAAAGTATCAGATCTGGGATATGTATAGGTCATATTATACGTTTTCACATTATAAAATTATTGTCTATATTTTTCACATAATACATAATCCAAGTTTTGTACCAATAGAAAATTCTATTATAATTGAGCTAATCACTTTAGTACAAATGCTACTTTTTAAATATTCTTATGAAATTGAGAGAAGGTAATTTACCTAGGTGATTACTCTTTCTTAGTATTTCGTTTTCCTACCAAATTTATGTATCCCAAACTTACACGGTTCCACTTCATGGCTGACACTAGATTTATTTGGATAAGATTTTAGCTTTCACCAATTAAGACAAAAAAAGAGGATAAGATTTAGCTTAATTGGATCTAAGTGTATACTGTGTCTAATATGGAAAGTATTTAATATATTTTTGAATTTTATTTCGGTCACATTTCTAGGTTTGATACTTGTAGTAATACTACACTTCTTTAAGTTATTTTTAATACTATATGTGTAGTTATTCTAAAAATAGGTTACTTATAATTTTTATCAAGATACCAACTAATACTGATTAAAATATTTATTTCAATTTTTTTACGTATAATTAATTATGTCAATTAATAGATTCTTTTATCCAATGACCGGAAAACAGTGAATAGCGAGAAGAAAAGGTTAAAATGGAAAGAATGATCCAAAGATGCGTTAAAAATACGCCCTTTCCCTTTTTCCTTATTTTCCTTTATTTTTCTTGTTAGATTTCCCGCTCTACTCAAGTCCTGCAGAGTGTTCCAATCACGAGCATCGTTGCCGTCTGATCATCCCTGAATCATGCATTTAGCATAGAATCTAACGGTCAAAAGACGAAAGTCCATCATAACTATGATAAAGACGTTCAATTGTCACAAAATCCTCGATCCTCCTCTTTTATCATCAGTATAAAATAGCAGCTAAGCTCCTTCTACTTCGGAAACCCTCCGAAAAGCCGTGAAACTCATTCTTCACTCGTTCCTCACCCTCCTCTTAATTTTCTTTTAATATATTTTCCGGGCGAGGTCTTTTAGGGTTCCGGTAAAGGATGGGGTCGGCGTTGTTACCAGATCTTGGAACGCAAATAGTTATTCCAGTTTGCGCCGTCATTGGAATCGTGTTCTCTTTAGTCCAATGGTACCTTGTCTCGCGCGTGAAAGTCTCGTCGGAACGTGGAGCCACTTCTCCAAGCAGCAACAAAAACAACAAGAATGGATACGGCGACTGTTTGATTGAAGAAGAAGAAGGAATCAACGACCACAACGTTGTTGCTAAGTGCGCCGACATACAGAATGCCATATCTGAAGGTGAAATAAGCTCTTACTTTGGATCTCTTTATGTCCGTCTCAGATTTAGCTTCACTCCTACTTGTCTATATGTGCTCTTCTTTTCATCTCATTTTGCACATATATAAAAGAGTGCGAAATTTCGCCTTTGTTTCTATTTTGCCGTCTAAATTAAGTGATTATGGACCTCCTTGTGCTTGAAGTTAATTTTTTTACCGTATTCACTTAATGAGTTAAACATTTTATCGTGATATTCTACGGCTTTAAGGTTGCTGAGTTCAGCTCTACTGTGAGCTGGCTCTGACCCTGGATCTACTTTTGTTCGATTTGATTTTTATCAGCTTGCCTGGATTTCGTTAGAATATAGTAAGCAAATTCTATTTTTGTGATGCTCAGTGAAGTAACCTTATTGAAGCATAGTGGTTTTATTTTAATTATGTTGCTTTTTAATAAATTGAGAGGTTTTCATTGCACTGCTTAGATTCACGTGACTATTTGGCAGCCCTCTGTTCAATGGGAAGTTATAGGTTTATTTCCTTAACCTGACTTTATCTTTAGTTGTCCCTAATCATTTTTGTTTGGTTGATATTAGTTGTGGTCGGTACTCTTTTCCTTGCACAATCAAACTTAATGGAATATATTGCTTGCTGTTTGAGCCATGAGGATTGCCTTGGCACTTTGTCTAAGTGGAACTTCTTAGGAAAGTAGAACTGTTAAATGGTCAATTCCTGAAATTTGCAAGCCTTCTTTAAAGCATTCTTCCGTTGTTCGTATTGTCTCATGTGGTTTTCTTGGGAGTAGCGTGGAAGTGTGGTACTTTTTTGGACTACTGCTATCTATATTATAATTAGGAGAAAACAATTTGGTTTGTCTAGCTTAAGCATGAAGCCTATCAAAACTTAGTGAATAATACACATGTTTATCATGGACAATTTTGACAAAATTCAAAATAAGCACACACTCAAAAAGTCTGTCCCCAGTTAACTAGCATATGCAATTGAGTAGGTTTAGATATTATACTGCTGTCAAATTTTTTCCTTAATGGTTCTATTCTCAACATTTTCGCATGTTTTGATCTTGCTTTCCTCACGCACAAGCGTGCTTATAAATTAGGTTGTCTAGACCCGCACTACATGCTTGGTACCTTTTGTTCTTTACCACTATCTAATATCTGAAATGATTGCTTATGGCAGGGGCAACATCATTCCTTTTCACTGAATATCAGTATGTGGGTATCTTCATGATTGCTTTTGCAATCCTGATCTTCCTTTTCCTGGGCTCGGTTGAAGGCTTTAGCACTAGTAGCCAGCCATGTACTTACAACAAGGAGAAGAGGTGCAAGCCAGCCCTTGCAACTGCCATCTTCAGCACTGTATCCTTCTTGCTTGGTGCTATCACTTCCGTTATTTCTGGTTTCCTTGGGATGAAAATTGCAACATATGCGAATGCAAGAACAACTTTGGAAGCGAGAAAAGGTGTTGGGAAAGCTTTTATTGTAGCATTCAGGTCTGGTGCAGTGATGGGTTTTCTCCTTGCTGCCAATGGCCTTCTGGTTCTTTACATTGCCATTAATCTCTTCAAGCTATACTATGGTGATGACTGGGAGGGTCTTTTTGAGGCAATTACTGGCTATGGGCTTGGCGGATCCTCAATGGCTCTTTTTGGTAGGGTTGGTGGTGGTATTTACACCAAAGCTGCTGATGTTGGTGCTGATCTTGTTGGTAAGGTTGAAAGGAACATTCCAGAAGATGATCCCAGAAATCCTGCTGTAAGTTCAACTTCCCTCTTTAGGTGTATTTTATTCCTGACGATATCTTGTCAACAATCTATTTGTATATCTTTGCAGGTGATCGCTGACAATGTTGGGGATAACGTTGGGGACATTGCTGGAATGGGATCTGATCTTTTTGGTTCATATGCTGAATCATCTTGTGCTGCTCTTGTGGTGGCTTCCATCTCGTCTTTTGGAATTGATCATGATTTCACTGCAATGTGTTATCCCCTGCTTATAAGCTCTATGGGAATCCTTGTTTGTTTGATAACCACCCTTTTTGCTACCGACTTTTTTGAAATTAAGGCTGTCAAGGAAATTGAACCAGCATTGAAGAACCAGCTTATTATCTCAACTGCTATCATGACAGTTGGAATTGCAATTGTTACATGGACTTGCCTTCCGTCTTCCTTCACCATCTTTAACTTTGGCACTCAGAAGGTTGTTAAGAACTGGTAAGTATCAACTTAACATTTGGAGAATATTATCCATGGAATATGACACACGTTATTAAATGTTACTGCATGAGAAGTGAGCTATGCTTTACAATATATTGCGAGGTTGAATAGGTCACGATTTCTATTTCTTATCCACTGCTTGAATTTCATTTGTTTGGCTGCTGAATTACAGCTGTGAAGATGTCTGTGTTCATGTAAAAAATGTGCTTAATGATTAATTAATTGGTCTGATTATGCAGGCAACTCTTTTTATGTGTGGCTGTTGGTCTTTGGGCTGGACTTATAATTGGATTTGTTACTGAGTACTACACTAGCAATGCTTACAGGTAAAAGTAGTAGTCTCACCTCATCCTGTGATGTTGTGCCTGTTATGTTGATAATCTTCAATTCTTCCATCTTTGTCTTATTTCCTTTTTTCAATTGTTTCTGTTTGTAGCCCCGTCCAAGATGTAGCCGACTCCTGCAGGACTGGAGCCGCAACGAATGTTATTTTTGGGCTAGCTCTTGGATACAAATCTGTCATCATTCCTATTTTTGCCATTGCGATAGCTATCTTTGTCAGTTTTACTTTTGCTGCCATGTACGGTATTGCAGTTGCTGCTCTTGGAATGTTGAGCACAATTGCAACTGGACTGGCCATTGATGCATATGGACCTATCAGTGATAATGCTGGTGGCATTGCCGAGATGGCTGGCATGAGCCACCGGATCCGTGAAAGAACTGATGCCCTTGATGCAGCTGGAAACACCACTGCTGCAATTGGAAAGGTTTGTAACCCCATCTTTCTTCTATTCATCTTGTGAGCCTTTTTGGATCCTTCTTTTTTTCCCCTTCTCCAAATTCATCTTGTTCATAGTTGTTAACAAGTGGATGGTGATTATGCCTGTGGAGATTGAAATATTGTTCTATGATCCGTGTTTTGGCTCTCATCTCTTTAGTCTTTCTTATCTCTGTAGTCTTTCTTTCCGCTGTTGGCCTTCTTCTTCTTCCAATGCGTCTTCTCCTTTTTGTTAACTGTGAATATTCATTTCTTTCCAGGGCTTCGCCATTGGATCCGCTGCACTTGTGTCCCTGGCTCTGTTTGGTGCTTTTGTGAGTCGGGCTGGAATTTCAACGGTTGATGTCTTGACCCCACAAGTGTTTATTGGTTTGATTGTTGGAGCCATGCTTCCCTACTGGTTCTCTGCCATGACCATGAAGAGTGTGGGTAGTGCAGCTTTGAAGATGGTTGAGGAAGTTCGCAGACAATTTAACACCATTCCTGGTCTCATGGAAGGTCTTGTCAAGCCTGATTATGCCACTTGTGTTAAGATCTCAACCGATGCGTCTATCAAGGAAATGATTCCACCAGGTGCCCTAGTCATGCTTACTCCCCTCATAGTTGGTATTTTATTTGGAGTGGAGACACTTTCTGGTGTCCTTGCTGGTGCTTTGGTTTCAGGTGTACAGGTACGATTACATTCCTTGCGCTCTAAGATTTTGTAGTTTAGCATTCTGCTTAAGTTGGTTCTATATAACCTAGTCAAATATGGGGCTTTTTAAAGAATTATATCCAAATTCTTCTCATTTGTTTCCAATCTTCACAGATAGCAATATCTGCATCAAACACTGGGGGTGCATGGGACAATGCCAAGAAGTATATTGAGGTATAGAAGACTCATCTCCCTATGTTTTTAAAAAAAAAAATGTAATTTAGGAGACACTCCTGAGTCCATTAACTTTTGATTTCTCTGTCAGGCTGGTGCTTCAGAGCATGCAAGGACTCTTGGCCCAAAGGGTTCTGAACCTCACAAGGCTGCTGTTATTGGTGACACAATTGGTGACCCCCTAAAAGACACTTCAGGCCCATCACTCAACATTTTGATCAAGCTTATGGCAGTTGAGTCACTCGTATTTGCTCCATTCTTTGCCACTCATGGTGGTCTACTTTTCAAGATCTTTTAGGGCAAGGTTGGAGCCGTTGCGTAGACTTGTGGCAACATCCTTCTTGAATATCCCCAAGCACGGGATTTTTAAATTAGTTGCTAGTCAGAAGTGAAATTTTGGTGACTGATGATGATGATAATTGTCCGTGTAAGGAGGATAGAAGAAAATTGTAAGTCTTGTGGCACAATAGACTTGAGCTAGTGTATCAACTTTCTTCATACTTCATAGACACTAGTTTCCAATTTTGTCTGTATTGTCATTATCCACGTTTAAGATAATGGACCTATGTTTTCAGCTATTTTTCACGTTTTAAAGAAAGTAGGTTGTCGTTTCATCATCACATTCATCGGTAAATTGTTGGCTTTGTGTTCTCTGTCCCCTAGTCTTTCGTGTCTCTCTCTTTCTCTGGTGGGCTTGTCAGAAGAAATAAGCTCGTGAGCTAATATCAATGTCTCAATTCAAAGGAAATGCCATCTTATGATTTTGTGCCTCTATCGGCATCAACTTTCTGATTGTGCTGAATTAAAGCAAAATTCTTATGCAAGAGAATTGAGTCATTTTAGATTGTGTTCAGTAGTCTCTCTCTGGTGGGCTTGTCGCTGATAAGTATGTCAGAAGTTTTTCTTAAATTTTCATTTCTTTTGTTCAATTGGAAATGCCGATCAGTGTCGTAGGAAATCTGTATCATCTTCACTCTGCAGAAAAGCGACGAGTAGTAACTCATTTCATAGCCATACTCCGTAGAATTTTCCGAGGAAAAAAGAATCTTTAATTCTAAATCAGGAGCCAATATCCAGAAGTGAGCTTGAGACTACTTGATTGGAAAATGACACTGTATAATCGCTCTCAAAATAATAGTCGAAATATAATATATATATATATATATATTTCTTGTATATATATACACATTTTTTATGTTATATACAAAAATTACTCTACCCGTTTCAATTTAGATGAACTAGTTTGACTTGACACGAAGTTCAAAAAAAAAAAGAAAGACTTTTGAATCTTGTGGTCTTAAAAGCTTAAGGGGTAAAAATTTAGTGGAGCCATGATATTTGTATGGTTATAAAAGTTTATCATTAAGGGTAAAGTAAGTAAAATAAAGAGTTTAAAGTTGAATTATTTTCAACAATATGTCATTCTTTTTGAAACGGACTAATAAAGAAAGTGTGTCATTTAAATTGAA
>AWOL01S0017498.1:13077-37273 GCA_000715115.1 Nicotiana otophora
CTTACCTAGTCGTAAAGACTAGGTGCCATCACGACACCTTACGGAGGGATAATTTGGGTCGTGACAAGTTGGTATTAGAGCACTAGGTTCATAGGAGTCGCGAGTCACAAGCCGGTTTAGTAGAGTCTCGTGGATCGGTGCGGAGACATCCGTACTTATCTTCGGGAGGCTATGTAACTGTTAAGAGCAATCATATTTCTTTGATTTCCTTGTCATGCGAGTTATTGACACCAAAAATATTCTAAGATTCTATTCTATTCTCTCTCACAGATGGTGAGGATCCGCAATGGGAGGACCGACGATATGGCACCCGAGCCCCCTGCCAGAGCCGCCAGAGGCCAGGGTCGGGGTAGAGGTCGACCACGCGGTGCAGCCCAAGCACCTGCGAGAGCTGCGTCAGAGGATCCCCCAGCAGCTCCAGCAGGAGGGCCAGCACCGGAGATCCCTATTGCTACTCCATCCCTCCAGGAGACTTTAGCTCAATTCTTGAGCATGTTCAGCACTCTGGCTTAGGCTGGACTATTTCCGATAGCTCCCGCTACATCTCAGGCTGGGAGAGGGCCAAAGACTCCCGCAACCCGCACTCCTGAGCAGAGGGTCCAAGTTGATCAAACCCCAGAGTATATTCCCATGCCCCAGTGGCTTCGGTTCAGCATGAGATCAGGGTAGCTGCTTCTGAGGCAGAGCAGCTCAGACTTGAGAGGTACAAGAAGTACCACCCACCTACTTTTAGCTTACTAGCTTCAGATGATGCTCTGGGTTTTCTTGAGGAGTGTCATCGTATTCTCAGCACTATGGGCATTGTGGAGACGAGTGGGGTTTCTTTCACCGCTTTCCAGTTGAGGGGAGCAGCATATCAGTGGTGGCATGCCAATGAGCTGAGTAGTCCGGACGAGGCAACCTCACTCACTTAGACTCAGGTTTTAGAGATGTTCTTGCGTAAGTATGTTCCTCAGAGCCTCAGGGATGCTTGGCGTGCAGAGTTTGAGCAGTTGCGTCAGGGTGTTATGACTTTGTCGGAGTATGCAGTCCGTTTCAGTGAGTTAGCTCGCTATGCGCCAGCTCTGGTTGCTACAGTCAGAGAGAGGGTTCGTCGCTTCATTGAGGGACTCCACCCCAGTATTCAGAACAGTATGGCCAGGGAGTTGGAGATGGACATCACTTATCAGCAGGCAGTGAGCATTGCTAGGAGGGTAGAGGGCATGTTTGCCCGAGACAGAGAGGAGAAAGAGGCCAAGAGGTCTCGAGAAAATGGTCATTATTTAGGAGCTCGTGCACCAGTAGCACGCTATGGTAGGGGTTTTGTGAGTCGCCCTGTTCATTCATCTTTTCCAGCAGCCAGCGGTGTTCCAGCTCTTCCTAGACCTCATGAGCCCTATTATGCACCGCCAGTATCCAGTATGCCTCCTACTCGAGGTGCTATTACCGGCCAGTCCAACAGGCCAGGTCTGAGTCAGTCTCAGCCATCACATCCTCCGAGAGGTTGTTTTAGGTGTGGTGATACTCGTCACCTGGTTAGAGATTGCCCCAGAGCCAGGAGGGGTACACCTCCACAGACTTATCAGCCTCCACGTGCTCCACCGGGTCCTCCGGCCATTCTTCCAGCACCAGCTTGCACCCCACCTCCTCAGCAAGCTCGAGTGGAGGTTAGGAAAGTCGAGGTCGCCCTAGAGGGGGAGGCCAGGCTAGGTACTATGCCCTTCCAGCCTGTTCAGAGGCCATTGCTTCAGATTCAGTCATCACAGGTATTGTATCTGTCTGTCATAGGGATGCATCAGTATTATTTTACCCAGGCTCTACGTATTCATATGAGTTTTCTTATTTTACTCCATATTTGGGGATATCTCGGGATTCTTTAAATTCCCATATTTATGTATCTACTCTTGTGGGAGATTCTCTCATTGTGGACCGCATATATCTGTCGTGTTTAATTGCTCTTAGTGGTTTTGAGACCAGAGCCGATTTGTTATTACTCAGTATGGTAGATTTTGATGTTATCTTGGGCATGGACTGGTTATCGCCTCATTATGTTATTCTTGATTGTCACGCTAAGATCGTGACGCTGGCTATGCCAGGTTTGCCAAGATTAGAGTGGAGAGGTACCTTAGGGTATACTCCTCGCAGGGTCATTTCATTTCTTAAGGCTCAGCGAATGGTTGAGAAGGGGTATGATGCATATTTGGCCTATGCGAGAGATGTCAGTATTGATACCCCTACAGTCGAGTCAGTTCCAGTAGTGAGGGACGTTCCAGATGTATTTCCAGCTGATCTTCCGGGTATGCCGCCTAATAGAGATATTGATTTTGGCATTGATTTATTGCCGGGCACTCAACCCATTTCTATTCCTCTCTACCGTATGGCTCCTCCTGAGTTGAAGGAGTTGAAGGAGCAGTTGTAGGAGTTGCTTGATAAGGGTTTCATCAGGCCCAGTGTATCACCTTGGGGTGCTCTGGTCTTATTTGTGAAGAAGAAGGATGGTTCTATGTGTATGGGTATTGATTATCGGCAGCTGAACAAGGTTACAGTGAAGAACATATATCCTTTGCCTCGCACTGATGATTTATTTGATCAGTTACAGGGTGTCAGGGTATTTTCCAAGATTGACTTGCGTTTTGGCTATCATCAGTTGAAGATTCGGGAGCTAGATATCCCGAAGACTGCTTTCAGGACCAGATATGGTCACTATGAGTTTCTTGTCATGTCCTTTGAGCTGACCAATGCCCCAGCAGCCTTTATGCATTTGATACACAGTGTATTCCGGCCTTATCTTGATTCCTTCTTCATTGTTTTTATTGACGACATCCTGGTATATTCCCGGTCTCGAAAAGATCATGAGCAGCACCTGAGGACCGTGCTTCAGACTTTGAGGGAGAAGAAATTGTATGCAAAATTTTCTAAGTGTGAATTCTGGCTTGATTTAGTGGCATTCTTGGGCCACATAGTTTCTTGTGATGGGATCAAGGTAGATCCAAAGAAGGTGGAGGCAGTGCAGAGTTGGCCTAGACCGTCATCAGCTACGGAGATTCGCAGTTTCCTTGGTTTAGCGGGGTATTACCGTCGCTTTGTGGAGGGATTTTCGTCCATTTCATCACCTATGACTAGGCACACCCTGAAGAGTGCTCCGTTCAGGTGGACCGAGGAGTGTGAGCAGAGCTTTCAGAAACTCAAGACAGCTTTGACTATAACCCTAGTATTAGTATTGCCTACAGGTTCGGGGGTCCTACATTGTCTATTATGATGCCTCGAGGATTGGCCTTGGAGCGGTATTAATGCAGGACGGTAGGGTGATTGCCTACGCGTCTAGACAGTTGAAGGTGCATGAGAAGAAGTATCTAGTTCATGATCTCGAGTTAGCAGCTATTGTTCACGCCCTGAAGATCTGGCGTCATTATTTGTACGGTGTTCCCTGTGAGATTTACACTGACCACCGGAGTTTGCAGTACTTGTCCAGGCAAAAAGACCTTAATTTGCATCAGCGGAGGTTGTTGGAGCTACTTAAAGACTATGATATCACTATATTGTACCACCCGGGGAAGGCCAATGTAGTGGCCGACACCTTCAGTTGCCGGGCAGAAAGTTTGGGGAGTTTTGCATACCTTCCGGCAGTTGAGAGGCCCTTAGCCTTAGATGTTCAGGCCTTACCCATCCAGTTCGTGAGATTGGATATTTCAGAGCCTAGTCGGGTATTAGCTTGTGTGGTGGCTCGCTCTTCTCTTTATGACCATATCAGGGAGCGCCAGTATGATGATCCTTATCTTCTAGTTCTTCAGGACAGGATTCGGCAAGGTGATGCCAGAGATGTGACCATTGGTGATGACTGTGTGATGAGGATGCAGGGCCGGATCTATGTGCCCAATGTAGATGGGATTCGGGAGTTGATTCTTGAGGAAGCCCATAGCTCGCGGTACTCCATTCATCCGGGTGCCGCGAAGATGTACCAGGACTTGAGGCAGCACTATTGGTGGAGAAGAAAGAAAAAGGATATAGTTGGGTTTGTGGCCAAGTGTCTCAACTGTCAGCAGGTTAAATATGAGCACCAGAGGCCGGGTGGATTACTTCAGAGGTTAGAGATCCCAGAGTGGAAGTAGGAGCGGATCACCATGGACTTTTTAGTTGGACTTCCATGGACTTTGAGAAGGTTTGATGCTATTTGGGTGATCGTGGATCGGCTGACCAAGTCAGCTCATTTTATTCTAGTGTTGACCACTTATTCTTCTGAGAGGTTGACTGAGATTTGTATCAGAGAGATTGTCCGCCTTCATGGTATTCTAGTATCCATCATTTCAGACAGAGGTACACAGTTCACATCACGGTTTTGGAGAGTCGTACAACAAGAGTTGGGTACTAAGGTGGAGTTGAGCATAACCTTTCACCCTCAGACGGACGGGCAGTCCGAGCGCACGATTCATATTATTGAGGATATGCTCCGTGCCTATGTGATGGAGTTCGGAGGGTCATGGGACCGATACTTGCCACTTGCAGAGTTCGCTTACAACAACAGTTACCAGTCCATCATTTAGATGGCACCGTATGAGGCTTTGTATGGTAGGCCGGTCCTCAGTGGGATGGTTTGAGCCGGGCGAGGCCCGATTGTTGGGTACAGATTTGGTCCAGGATGCCCTGGATATGGTGAAGGTGATTCAGGAGAGACTTCGCACAGCACAGTCCAGGCAGAAGAGTTATGCAGACTGTAAGGTTCGTGATTTGGCATTTATGGTTGGTAAGCGGGTCTTGCTTCAGGTATCGCCTATGAAGGGTGTCATGAGGTTCGGGAAGAAAGGCAAGTTGAGCCCGAGGTTCATTGGTCCTTTTGAGATATTGCGGCGAGTTGGGGAGGTTGTTTATGAGCTTGCCTTGCCTACCAGCCTAGTAGGAGTTCACCCGATATTCCATGTGTCTATGCTCCGGAAATATCATGGTGATCCGACTCATGAATTCGATTTCAGCTCAGCCTAGTTGGACAAAGATCTATCTTATGTTGAGGAGCCAGTAGCCATTTTTGGACAGGCAAGTCAGAAAACTCAGGTCAAAGAATATTGCTTCAGCAAAGGTCTAGTGGAGGGGTCAGCCGGTCGAGGAGGCGACTTGGGAGACCGAGCAGGATATGCACAGCCAGTACCCTTATCTTTTCACAGTTTCAGGTATGTCTTTATACTCATTCGAGGACGAACAATTATTTTAAGAGGGGGAGGATGTAACGACCCGACCGGTCATTTTGAGAGTAATAGCTCTGATCCCCTATTAACTGCTTTCCCCAAATCTTTTTCTGCTACTGTGACTTGTTGGGATGATTGGTTTTGCGTTTCGGAGTGTTTTGGGACACTTAGTCCCTAAATGAGAGCTTAAGCCTTAGGATTCGGACAATAGTCAGAACTATGTGAAGACGACTCCGGACTGGAATTTCGTTGGTTCTGTTAGCTCCGTTAGGTGATTTTGGGTTTAGGAGCGTGTCCGGGTTGTGTTTTGGAGGTTTGTAGCTCATGTAGGTTTGAAATGTCGAAAGTCGAATTTTTGGAGTTCTGGGCCGGTAGTGAAATGTTTGATATCGAGGTCGTTTTCCGATTCCAAAAGTTGGAGTAGGTCCGTAATGTTGATTATGACTTGTGCGCAACATTTGAGGTCAATTGGACGTGATTTGATAGGTTTCGGCATCGGTTGTAGAATTTTAAAGTTACAAGTTCTTTAAGTTTGAATTGGAGGGTGATTCGTGATTTTAGCGTTGTTTGATGGGATTTGAGAGCTCGACTAAGTTTGTATGGTATTTTAGGATTAGTTGGTATGTTTGGTCGAGGTCCCGGGGGCCTCGGGTGTATTTCGGATGCTCAACGAGTCATCTTTGGTCTTAGAGAAGTGGCAGATTTCTGGTGTTTTATTACAGAAAAATCATTCATCGCGTTCGTGAGAGGTGCCTCGCAATCGCGTAGAGCATCTGGGAAAGGCAGCAAAGTTGTTCTTCGCGTTCGCGATGTTGTTCCCGCATTCGCGAAGGTGTGGGACCTTAAGCCTACACGTTCGCGATATGGTCCACGCGTTCGCGTAGAGGAACGGGGCAAAGGAAGCTTCGGGCATTAAGCCTACGTGTTCGCGAAGCGGTTGCCGCGTTCGCAAAGGGTCCGTCAGTGGAAGGTACGCGTTCGCGAGAGTCCCCTTGCATTCGCGAAGGAGGAATATTGGGCCAGTGGAAGATTGTTCATCGCGTTTGCGATCGTGATGTCGCGTTCATAAAGAAGAACGCACATGGGCAGAATTTAAGGTTCAAAAACGTGGATTGAGTTCATAACACAAAAATTTGATTGAGAGCTCGGTAGAAGGCGAAATTTGGAGAGATTTTCGGAGGAAGTTTTTGGGTAATGATTCCTAACTCCGTTATGGTTATATTCCACTAATTTATGGTTGATTTCATCATTTAATTTCGGATTTGGGGTGAAAATTGAGAAAGATTCTTAGGCCGAATTTTGTTGTTTTGATCGAGATTTTGGTATCGAATTTGAGCAATTTTGGTACAAGTAAACTCGTGACTGAATGGATGTTCGTATTTTGTAAATTTTAACCGATTCTGAGACGTGGGCCCGGGGTGACCTTTTGGGCGTTTTCCCGAATTTCATGCTTTAGCTTTGAATTAATTAGCTAGATTAGTTACTCGTAGTTATATTTACATTATGCAATTTATTTGAATAGATTCAGGCCATTTGGAGTCGGATACTCATGGCAAGAACGTGTTATCGAAGTGATTTGAGCGGTTCGAGGTAAATGGCTTGCCTAACCTTGTGTTGGGGACTTCTCCCTTAGGATATCTTGATATTATTTGATGTATGGGCGCCGTGTACGTGAGGTGACGAGTACGTGCACGGGCTATTATTACAAAAATCCTGTTTATCCTTTTTAAATCATAAATTGCTTCTCTTATTAAATTGTACTAATATGTTTAATTGTGTAGTTTAGACTAGAAAAGCATGCTTACGTGTTTTAACTGCCTATTTGACATTCTGTGCGTCATGCTTAGTGAAATTCCTATTTTCCTTGTCTGTGTTCAGTATAAACTGTATAACTCGATGCCATACCTTCCATTACATCTTGTGTTGCATATTTACTTTGGGACTACGGACGTATTCCGGGAGATTCTCTAACACTGCATATTTACTTTGGGCTACGGACGTATTCCGGGAGATCTCCTTGTACTGCATATTCATTTGGAACTACGGGACGGTATCCCGAGAGATTCCCCATTGTGTTTACTTTGTTCTGAGCCGAGGGTTCCCTTAACTGTTAAATTTTCGAAAATCTCTTTAAATGTGTCACCATAAATTTTACTTATATCTTTTACTGTTTAATTTATTATATTTACTCCGGTAGGGCCTTGACCTGACTTCGTCACTACTCGACCGAGGTTAGTCTTGGTACTTATTGGGTACCACTGTAGTGTACTCATGCCCTTCTCTGCACATGTTTTCGTTTGCAGATCCAGGTGCGAGCTATTAGCCTCGGGGTTAGTACATGCTGCTGATTTTAGGAGACTTCAAGGTACTACTGCTTGCGTCCGCAGATCTTCGGAGTCCCCTTCTACTCCCTCGCCTAGAGACTTTCTTTATTATCTTCAGACTTTTGTATAGAGCTACATAGATTATAGCAGCTTGTGACTTAGTGATATTCTGGGTATTGGAAAATTATTTTGTATATGCCGAGTGGTACTACTCGTGGCTATTTATAATATGTTGTTTATCTTTAAAATGTTGTGTTTCTTTATATTTTTTGCAATATTAGGCTTACCTAGTCGTAAAGACTAGGTGCCATCACGATACCTTACGGAGGGATAATTTGGGTCGTGACAGCTTCTTCTCAAGTGGGGGCCAAATTTTCATGACATTTGTCATGACATAATATCCACTATAATAAATTTGTGGATCATGATATTTGTCATGACATAATATCCACTATTAGGCCAAGGATTGCTTGCTATAAGTAGAGGAGCTTTTCCTCATTTGTAAACACACCAATTCAAGAGCTTTTCACTATTGTCTTTCTTTCTCCTCCTTTATTTCATTATAGAGTATTTTGTAAGAGAGCGAGTATTGAAAAACACTTGTGTGAACCCTTTATTTGGAGTGATCTTGTGAGGTTGTTCTCTTGGGGTATTTGGGACTAATTAGATTATTTACTCTAATTTTGTACTCTCTTTTGTACTCTTGTTGGTATAGTAAAATTGCTCCTCTCCACTTGTGGACGCAGGTCACCTTGACCGAACCACATTAAATTTGTGTCTTTTTATCTTCTTTAATTGGCGTTATTATCAACTTGCATTGTCTTTGTTATTATCATTATAACGTTGTTTGGCTAAATTCCGCACTATCCGATTTTCCGATCCTAACAATAAAAGAAAAAGGAACCCTCAACACACTAATTTAATTAAACCAGGCAACGAAAAAGCAAAAATTGAACATCATGAATAAAATATTAAACAGAATCGTAGCTATATTTTTTAGTCGAATTAAATTGTGTGATATGTGAGGATGGAAATGCTTTACTTGAAATTATACTAGTTCCACGTAGTTGTAAACGATAAAGCCTATTATTCCTATATCTACTTCTACCACGGAGCAATCAATTTGAGTGAGGAGTGGTATGCAGGTTTTTAATCAATTAACATTTAAACAACAGCAATTACAACTCAATTCCTAACCACTTCATTGAGTCTATTGCCCTCCATTTGGACCTAAACTTAATAATTTATCTTATAAGACAAAAATGGGGTACTCTAAATCCCACATTGATTTCTACATTTATTCTTACTCAGGCATACCAATCTCTAAAAACTAATATGACTCTTGACAAACATAACACCTTATATAACTACCAAACATGACATCAGTCCCAACGTAACATTGGCTGCTGATTCACAAAGATTTCTTCAAGATATTTTTCACACTGGTTGATGCTTCACAAAGATTAAACAAGGAAAATAGCATTTACCCTATACAGCTTCAAACATACATTAGATAGTATTTTCGTCTTTTCAACCGTCTATTGAAGGCAAAGCCCTACACGAATGATGTTTAAATTACCTAGGGTCCGTTTGGATTTACTTAAAAAAAGTGTCTTTTAAGTTAAGTGCTTAAAAGCACTTTATAAGTGCTGAAACTTATTTTATAAATAAGCAGTTATATGTTTGGATAAAAGTGCTGAAACTTAAAACAAGCTGATGAAGTGTTTGGTAAACAAGTGCTGGTAAGCACTTTTTTCTTGTTAAAATGACTGAAATATCCTTAAAGTTGTTAACATTATAAAGAAGATGATGACTATAATATTATATTTTCCGTTCATAGCTTCAAATTCAGGGGTAACACGTAAATTCATTTAATGATTTGATTTTAGAATATAGTTACACCAATTAAAAACAAATGAAGGATTCAACAACCAAAAAAATTAAATGTTATGGAACCAAAAAAAGAAGTCAAAAGAATAATATTTAGAAAATATCGGAATGTATCAAATATTATTTAAAAAATTATTGTTTGCTTCACGTTAAGAACTTCAAGAAATTGACAAATATTGGAGAATGGAGAAAAAAAAAATAGTATGTTGTAGGGTTTTTACTTAGGGGTAATTTCGGAATTAAGAAAAATTATAAGGGATAAGAATATAATATCCTTGGTCAAAACAAAATGGCTTTTAAGCCAATTTAGAAAAAGTTGGGTTTTCCAACTTATTGGTTTTGACCTTTTTAAGCAGATTTTAACTTTTTTTAAGCCCATTTTTTGATTGCCAAATACTTTCACAAGTTAAAAACTACTTAAAAGCTGGTTAAGCGCGTCCAAACAGGCTCCTAATCTTCTCCGGATCCCGGGGTGAATTCTGATTCTGCATAGGCATTGATGCAACAGAATGAAGTGTATAATCAGGGCCAAAGTACTCGTAATACTCATTGTAAGGCAATTTATTCTCAAGCTCTACTCCAACTGCAACTGCTGTCTGCAGATATTGAAGTAGTTCAACCTTAACGCAACTTCCAAGACAAGTAAACAGTAATAGATGATAATCCAAAGACAGGAAAAAGTACCAAAATAGAGATAGAGACAGACCTCGTAGGCCCAGCACCGAGCAACATTCCGAATTGTGTAACCTCCACCTCCCAATACCATTAGAGGAATATTGAAAGACCTGAGGAATCGAAGGCAATATGCATGGCCTTTGACAGACTAGTTGAAACGGCCCAACCTGTCTCCGGCTAGTGAATCAACAGCAGACTGAAGAACAACAACATCTGGTTGATAGACCTCCATTACTTTTTGCGGAAACTTTCATCATCAATCCCATCATTCAAAGGGGCGTTTAAGGCATAGTACTTCCCAGCACCTCCACCAATGTCTTTGATATGTCCTGTACCAGGAAAGAAGTCCCCAAACTTATGAAACGACACTGTCATGACCCGATCTGTGGTGTAAAAAGCAGCCTCAACTCCATCGCCATGGTGAACATCAATATCAACATATAATACACGTTGCACAACAATACTGAGCATGTTAAAGGAACAATAGTTCATAATAAGCAGCGGTTGTAATTCCGTCCGCAAACGTGTACCGACCGAATTCGGTCGAAAACTTCAAAGCGTTGACTGATTATCAAACTTTAATTTCCGATCGAAATCGGTCGGAAACAATTAAATATGTTTTTTTAATTTTCAAATTTCCGACTGAAATCGGTCGGAAACTATTAATATTGTTTTTAAAAAAACTTTTATTTCCGACCGAATTCGGTCGGAAATTTTAAATAATAATAATTTTATTTAATTAGTTGTAAATTGTAATAAATTATTAATTTATTTTAAAAAAATAAATATAAATTCATAATTTCCGACCGAATTCGGTCGGAAATTATGAATTTCTGGGCAAAAAAATTAATTTTCGACCGAATTCGGTCGGAAATCTGGGTAAAAACTGGGCAGAAAATACCTATTTTTGAGCTACACCACCTGCCAATTACAACCAATATCCATCCTATAATTGCAGCATTACATTACAGCCATTCAACCATAATTAATTAACAACAATGAATATACTAACAACAACAATTAACTAACAAAAACTATTAACTAACACTAACAACAACTAATAACAACCACAACAACAACTACTAAAATGTTCAATAACAAAATAACAATATAATCATCATTCAAAATTAATCTCAACAAAATATTGACAAGTTCAATACTTTGTTTAGCAATACACACCATTCAATGAGTTTTTTTTTATCTAGCATCATCTCTATCTTTACTCCTAGAAACTTCATCGTCGGCACATGGGGAAGGATCACGAGACCGGGGAATGGGGAAAGCACCACTAATAAGAAGATTGGCCAGCTGACCTTGAAGGAGATTAAATTGTTCGTCCCTCCTTTCTAGCTGAACTTTAAGGGTACCAAATTGTTCATCTCTCTTTTTTTCTCTAGCCTTTGTCTCTTCAAGCTCTGCTGTCAGCTTTGCGATCTTCTGTTCCATAGATGATATAGTCGACCTATCAATCGCCTCGCCTTGGGCGAAAGTCCCTATACCTTGCAATCCAGTCCTGTAGCGCCGAAATGATTTATCTGGAAGGCCGTATGCTATCCCCTTTTTAGGACCATCGACAACATCCAACCATATCCTCTGCGCTTCTTCGTCTAAAATGGGCGGTCGCTCGCCTTGCTCATTCGGTGGCAAGCTCTTAGTGTACTTCTCCAAATTAATCTTGTAGCGACCCTTTATTTAGAAGATAGAAAATTACTAACTATATAATATTATAAATATTTATAGTAGTTATGAAACTTCGTGTGTAGTCTCCGCCCGGTCCTCGACCCATCTAGTTGGATCTGTCGGTGCCATCTTCTTCCGGATGTGAGTCTCCATGAAGAACTCATCATGACTCATCTTCCTCCCATATTTGCTTCCTACAAATATAATAAAATGTGTTAACGAAATTAACATATATAAATATAGTTCGATAAAAATAGACCAAAATATTTTAAGGAATTACCAGTTGTCTCCTCGTATCTCCCATGCTCCTTGAACCCAGACAGTGCAAGGAGCTACCCTTCTCAGATGCTCGGGCCTTATTTCCCAGTTCACTCTGCTTCTCGAAATTCTCGGTGGCCCAATACCTTTGCAGATCCACCCATACATCCGGTAGAACCCATGAAGGCTTCTTTATAACCTTTCGAGTGGAGCTGGAGGAATCAAAAAGTCTCTTATGCCATTTGTACTCCCAATTTTTACAAATTTCACGGTTATACCGGTCCTCCCAGGCACACTTAGTCTGCAAATAAAGTATGTAACGTTAGATGAAAATATTGTTAATATAATGCTTAAATAGATAAGAATTATATTAAAACCTTAAATTAGTTGAACATCTGCTGCACAAGATCCTCTGGAAAGTCACTCCAAGTCGGATAGGGTGCATTACATAACCCGCCCAGAATATCAGTGATTATCTTTGTAACCTGACGATTAGGAATGAACCTGTAACATAGAAATTAGTAGCTATTATAATTCAGCAAAAATAAAGAAGTAATAAATAAATCTTACCCATCGCCCTCAGGCCTGATGATGATCCTATGATAACGATCATAACGCACATCATCTGGATCATCATCCTCCGATGAATCTGAAGTGTGCATAGAAGGGGGGGGGGGCATCTGGCTCAGTGCTACTATCCCGAAGACGAAGTCTAGAAATTCTAGGAGACGAACTCCATAGAGAGGGAGGCGGGGTCCCTAATGAAGATGGCTGCGATCCACACCCCTACATCGATCTAGACCCCTGCTGTAATCCAGACCACTGTTGCGATCTGGCCGGCTGAAATCTAGATGGATGCAATCCAGCTGGAGATGAAGCAAATGGAGCAGATGACGGGTGTACCATATGGCTTTGTGACTGGTGACTCGATGCACCCATGTTAGTACTAGTAAGATCATGAGGAGGAAGCAGGGTATAGCCTTGTGGCGGAGAATATTGATAATACTGCTGGGCGGGCGAATGGTGGGTAGTATGATGAGTAGATGTATGTGGTGGAATAGATCTGTGCCTAGAAGATTGCTTCCGGCCATCAGCAGTAGAGGGATGCAAGTGTGGAGTGGAAGGAAGTGTGGGTGTAGCACCATCATCATGATCAATAGGCCTTTTATCCTTCTTACACCTACCTCGACCCGTACCGGCCATCTGCATAAATTAAAGAAAATGTTAGAATTGAGAATATAAATCTATATAAGTTGAGAGTGCTTGAAAAAATTAACATGCTAGTTGTCTTCGTCGACGTATCCTTCCTTGTCTGAAAATTCTTCCTATTCAATTATTTCATTTTCATTAGGTGATTCTTCATCCTCATTTTCTATGATTGTTATTTCCTCCATATCAACTTCTTCTAATATGCGTTGAGGGTGCTCCAAGTAATTTTCTAACTGATCATCCACCATTTGGTTAACACTTGAGGTATCATTTTGGTAAGCAACATCAGGCACATTCTCAACTTCCACCCTACCAACAAGCTTTGTTTTTATTACAACCAACCAATTAGCCTTATCCCTCCGCAATGGATATGGAGCATAGTACACTTGCCTAACTCTTTCTACAATTATAAAAGGATCATAGCGATCATACTTCCTCTATTTATTAACCTCAATTATGTTGTACTGTGAGTGTACATTTGTACCTCTTCTAGGTGTTGGGTCAAATCACTTGCATCGGAAAAGTATGATCTTCTTATTTGTCCAACCAGAATATGACAATTCTAGAATCTCTTTGATCATAACATAATAATCATTTTCTCCATCCTGGTTGTCTTTGCCACCTTTGACACACACCCCACTGTTATTTCTTTTTTTATACTTGGAGCATTCCTCAGTGTGAAATTTGTAACCATTCACATAATACTTAGACATAGTCGTAACCGTAGGTGCAGGTCCCCAAGATATGTCTTTCAAAAATTGATTAACACCGTTGTTTGAATTATTGACCTACATGTAGGGGTAAATAAATTACAAGTGAGCAAGTATATTTACAAGTATGTATATTCATATGAAAGAAAGTATGTAAGATGCACTTACACACTCTTTAAACCATGCCTCAAATGTAAAATATACAACACCATGACCAAATTGACTCACGAAGTCACTAAGCGACGCATTAAAAATTATTTGTTAATTGTATCAACCAAATTAAATAGTAGCCCATGTAAATTAATCTTACGTCAATACTTACTTAAGAAAGGGTTGAACTTCCGAAAAATTTAGCAACACATGATTTGAAGCTGATTTGTACTCCATACTACTTAGGCCCCTTTTTGTTCGATCTTTAGAACCCCAGCCTGGTTGATTGAATACAGACATTGGTGGATATAATGGATCAATCCCAATCACCACATTGTGCTGATTGGGACTATTTCTAGCACATGGCACATGACTGTCAAAGTAGTAAAAATAAAAATTGGCAGTTTTCTTTGCAAGATAGGCTTCGCATATGGATCCTTCAATCATATTCCTCTATTTAACAAATCGTTTACACTTGCCGATAGTCCTGCACATTGTCATATTAGACGATAACGTTAAAGAAAATTACAATAATAAATCAAGGTTTGATCATTACCTCTCGAATGGATATATCCACTTGCATTGAATCGGGCCTCCAAGTCGCGCCTCGTGTACAAGGTGAATTAGAAGGTGTTCCATCACATCAAAGAAGCCATATGGAAAAATCCTTTCCAGCTTATTACTGATTACTAGAATGTTCTGATTTATTTGAAATAGGTTTTCTTCCCTTAATATCATAGAACATAAGTCTTTGAAGAACAAACTTATCTCTGTGATGGGTTTCCATATATTTTCAGGCAATCCACAAAATGCAATAGGGATTAAGGTTTCCATGAATATATGACAGTCGTGACTTTTCATATGAGTCAGCTTTCCCTCAACCATATCGGCACGTTTTTCCAGGTTCGATGCATAGCTCTCGGGCATCTTTAGGTTTGTAACCCACTCACAAATCTATCTTCGTTTTTCCAAAGTGAATGTGTAGCCGGCCTTGGGCTTGAACACCTTACCATTGTTCCCAGACTGCAAATGTAATTCAGGTCGCCTGCAATATTCTTGTAAGTCCAGTCTAGCCTTAGGGTTATCTTTTGTCTTATTCTTATCATCCATCACTGTGTTGAACAAATTGTCAAAATAGTTCTTCTCAATATGCATGACATCAAGATTGTGCCGAAGAAGATTATCCTTCCAATATGGCAACTCCTAAAATATGCTCTGTTTTGTCCAGTTATGAGTAACACCATATCCAGGAAATCTAGAAGGTGGGGCCTCGGTAACTTTAGTGAAGCTCTGAACTCTCTCCCAAATTTCCTCACCGGAATAAATTGGAGGTGACAAATCATGTTCAACTGTATTCTTTTTGAATGCGTTCTTCATCCTTCTGAACTCATGATTAACTGGCAAGAACTGACGATGACAATCAAACCATGACTGCTTTCGGCCATGTCTTAAAGTGAACGCTTTACCATTTTCCATGCAGTAAGGACATGCTAAATTTACGGCAGTCATCCACCCAGACAAAATTCCATATGCAGGAAAATCATTAATGGTCCACGTTAAGTTAGCACGCAAGTTGAAATTTTACTTAGTTGATATATCATATGTCTCAGCTCCATCATACCAAAACTGTTTAAGATCATCAATTAGAGGTTGCAAATATACATCAATCAAACTCTTTGGATTGCGGGACCGGGAATAACACAATTTAAAAAAATATATGGACTAGTCATACATATTTCAGGCGGAAGATTATACGGCGTAATAAAGACTGGCCAACATGAATATGGTGTTGCAGAAATAGAAGATGGCGTGAAACCATCAGCACACAAATCCAACCGAACATTCCTCGGTTCACTAGCATAATCTGGATACGTCCTATCAAAATGCTTCCCCATCTGAAGGATGACACATAACACTGGGCGGCCTTCTATTTTCATAGTGCCATCTCATATGAGGAGTGGAACTCATCGATATGTACAACCTCTTTAATCTAGGAATAAGAGGTAAGTAATGCATCAACTTCACAACAGCCTTCTTCCCGCTGGAAAGCCGCTTAAAACAAGTTTTTTCACAAAATTTACAACTTTCTAAATCTGCATCACCCTTATAATACAACATGCAACCATCTTCACAACAATCGATTCTCATAGATGAGAGTCCTAACTTAGAAACCAATCTTTTAGCCTTATAGAAATCTTCAAGTATGTTGAAAGTTGGGTCAACTAGTTTACTCATAAGGCCAATGAAAGAATCCACTCCCGCTTGAGAAATATTGGTATCTGATTTGATACTTAATAATCTAACCGCAACAGACAACAGAGAGTGCATATTCCCTTCCCTAAGTGGACGACTAGCGGCCTCTAACTGTTCATAAAAATATTTTGCCTCTTAGTTAGGAGGTTGTTCAACACTTTCATGGGTTTCAAAATTGAAGTGCATCCCAAAAGCATCCGCAACCATTTCATGGTATCTAGGATGTTGAATGTTATTCCCCACCGACCTACTACTTTCACCAACAACTACGTTATGAAATATACCATCACTATCATCAATCTCTCCATGACTAGTTGTCACGACCCAAAATTTCCCACCGACGGAATCGTGATAGCGCCTAACATTTCACTTACTAGGTAAGCCAACGTTAGAGAATTATTTACCAATTCCTTATTTCTATTTAGTAATTAGTAATAATTAACTATGATGAAATATAATAAGTGTGGAATATCATACATCTGTATTAACTACTACCACCCGGATCTGGAGTCACAATTCACGAGTATTCTAGAACTTACTATAAGTAATAGTCTGAAAGAAATACAACTGTCTGAATGAGAGAAAACAGTAAGACATAAAAAGATAGACGGGGACTTCAAGGTCTGTGAATGCCGACAGATCTACCTTGAGTCTCCAGACAGCGGACCAATAGCAAATCTCGATCAACTTGAGCCGGTATCAAAATCTGCACAGAAAGTGCAAAGTGCAGCATCAGTACAACTGACCCCATGTACTGGTAAGTGTCGAGCCTAATCTCGACGAAGTAGTGACGAGGCTAAGGCAATGCACCTACAATCAACCTGTACAATTTAACAGTAACAACAACAACAACCCAGTATAATCCCACTAGTGGGGTCTGGGGAGAGTAGTGTGTACGCAGACCTTACCCCTACCCTGGGGTAGAGAGGCTGTTTCCAAATGACCCTCGGCATCCTTCCCTCCAAGAACTCCCCACCTTGCTCTTGGGGTGACTCGAACTCACAACCTCTTGGTTGGAAGTGGAGGGTGCTTACCATCAGAGCAACCCACCTTATCAAACAATTTAACAGTGTATACGAAAATAACAGGAATGAAGAACTAAACAGGAAATGTCGGGAGGGGAGACATACTGAGGGGAATACAAGATAAAGAACTACAATAGAATGATCACCGGAGCAGTCAATATATCATGAATCAACAGGAATAGTGAATACAATAAAGAAGAATGCACGGCATCACCCTTTGCGCTTTTACTCTCTATCACGACCCAAAATCCAACTAGTCGTGATGCACCTAACCCATCCCGTTAGGTAAGCCAATTTCCAACTAATCAATTTCACTAAAAAGTATTAAAGCAACTTTAGTGAATAAAGATCCCGATCTTACACAATCCCCAAGAACTGTTAGTACAAATTATGAGCTTCTAAGAATAGAGTATACAAAGCGCAAATAAAATAAATACATAGGCTGTTTAAATAATAGATAAACAGAGCTTTTATAAATCTAAGGCTACCCTGAACAAGAGGCAGCTACAACAGGAACACAAGTACATCTTTAAATCCCGCAACCATCGAGCACAGCAACAACATCAGCCAAAATCTGCACGAAATGTGCAGAAGTGTAGTATCAGAACAACCGACCCCATGTACTGAGTAAGTAACAAACCTAGCTGTAGGTTGAAAGTAGTGACGAGCTTCCACCAAGGTCGGGTCCAAAACCAATAGTCCACAACAGTCCATAACAACAATAAGTAAATAATACCAGAAGTAACTCAGAGATAAACTGCTCAGCCAAATCATGATTTCAAAAATAACAGTTCTTCCTTTCAAATCCATCAGTAAAAACTAAAATCTTTTGCCGAAGTTGCCAATAATATGAATAGTTTGAAAATAATAAATTTCTCTAAAAATCTTTTCAATAATAAACAATATGTTTCATTTTTCTTTCGGATAACCCGTGTAAAACAAATGCATCACTATGTCCATCTGTCAAAATGTGTGAGAAATCGTAAATAATGTGATACCGTACAGCATGAGAAAAATACATATCTATGCATATATGTTATGTGTGCATGTCAATGCAATGTACCTCAGAGATTGTACTCATGTACTCATACTCTCAGAGTACTCAATCTCACTGTCTCGCATTCTCTCTCAATATGCTCAGCACACTCAATCACTCAGTGCTATATAATACCCGTTGTGGCGTGGAGCCCGATCCCTTTTTATAGTCGACTGCGCTCACTGGGGGTGTACAGACTCGTGAGGGGCTCCTACAGCCCAAGCGCTATAAGCACGGACAACTCACGTGCTGCACGGACAACTCACGTGCCATAATATAAATATCTGGATCTGCACGGCCAAATCACGTGCTGCACGGTCAACTCACGTACAATAATAATATAAGGATCTGCACGGCCAACTCACGTGCAATAATAATACAAGGATCTGCATGGCCAACTCACGTGCTGCACAGCCAACTCACATGCAGTAATAAGCCAATAAGGCTTGCTGCATGCGGGCAGCCCCGATCCATTTAATAGTAATAATATATATAAAGCCAACATGGCCTGCTATGGCGTGCAGCCCGATCCCAAAAATATCCTCACAATCAGGCCCCCGACCTCCCTCAGTCATCAATCTCTCCAGTCTCTCTCTCATGGGCTCACAATATCATGAGAACAGCCCAAAATGATGATATGTTGTATCAATAAATAATAACAGAGACTGAGATATGAAATGTAATGATATGAATATGACTGAGTATAAATTTTCAATTTAAAATAAATAATTCACAAGAATATGACCTCTGTGGGTCCCAATAATACTGGCACATAGCCTCAACATGATTTTTAATATGCTTTTCAGCTCAATTTCTTTAACTCATAAAACCGCATGGAAAATGCCAAGATCATTTAACTACAAAATTCTACAGAAATAATTATGTCACAATTTCTGTAGTGCACTCCCACACGTCCATCACCTAGCATGTGCGTCACCTCCCAACAACACACAAAATACATATATTCAGGGTTCATACCCTCAACTCCAAGATTAGAAGAGTTACTTACCTCGAACAAGCCAAATCCAATGTCGAGCAAGCTAAGAAATGCTCCAGAAATTCCATTATGCGCGTATCAACTTCCAAACGGCTCAAATCTAGTCACAATTAATTTGATTCAGCTCACAAAAATTATAGAAATTAATTTCATATCAAAATATTAATATTTTTCAAAAATCCGAAATTACGCCCTAAAAATTATCCGTGGGGCCCACGTCTCAAAATCCGATAAAAATTATAAAATCTGGAAGCCCATTCAACCATGAGTCTAACCATACTAATTTTACCAAAATCCGACCTCAATTCGACCTCCAAATCTTCAAATCTTATTTTCAAATCCCTAAGTTGAAACCCCCGCTTTGCACCTCACAAACATGTAATCTAGTCGGATTATTCGATGATAATTTAATATTATGGAGTAGAAATGATCACAAGTGACTTACCTCAAGTTTCCCTTGAATTCTCTCTCAAAATCGCCCCAAAAATCGTGCTTGAAGGCCCAAAAATGGAAAAAACTCGGAACCCCTCTGTTTTTAACATTCTGTCCAGGATTTTCGCACCCACGGTGATTTCTGCGCACCCACAGTGATTTGTTCGCACCTGCGGTCTTCGCACCCGCGGTGATTTCTTCGCACCTGCGGTCTTCGCACCCGCGATGATTTCTTCACGCTTGCGGTCTTCGCACCCGCGATGACTGTTTTCGCACCCGCGGTCTTCGCACCCGCGGTGTCTGGACAGCCCATGCATTTTTTCTTCTGCGAATCATTCCTCGCATCCGCGAGCTCGCACCTACGGCCCTTTTTTGCACATGTGCGATCACACCAGCAGCCCAGCTGGTTCAACTCCTCCTCCAAATCCAAATTCGATCCGTTAAGCATCTGAAACTTACCTGAGGCCCTCGGGACCCCGTCCGAACATACCGACAAGTTTCATACCTACTCGAGGCCTCAAAGCATATCAAACAACATCAAAACGATGAATCGCACCTCAAATCAAAATCTATGTACTTTGAACTTTCAAATTCTATATCTTGTGCCGAAACATATCAAATCAATCCGGAATGACTTCAAATTTTGCACACAAGTCAGAAATGACATAACGAAGCTATTCAAATTTCCAGAATCAGATTTCGACCTCGATATCAAAAAGTCAAACCCCCCGGTCAAACTTTCCAAAATTAGTTTTCGTCATTTCAAGCCTAATTCCACTACGGACTTCCAAATAATTTTTCGGACACGCTCCTAAGTCTGAAATCACCATACGGAGCTATTGGATTCATCAAAATTAAATTCTGAGGTCGTTTACTCATAAGTTAATATCCGGTCAACTATTTCAACTTAAGCTTCCAACATGAAAATTCATCCTTCCAAGCTAACTCCAAATTACCTTAAAACTAAAACCGACAATTGACACAAGTCATAATACCTCTTAGGAAGTTATTCAAGACTTCAAATAGTTGAAAGGAGCGTAAATGCTCAAAACGACCGGTCGGGTCGTTACACTCTCAATCTCACCATAAAATTAATACAAACAGCACGGCATCACCCTTCGTACTTTTACTCTCATATCATGGCACGACATCACCCTTCATGCATTAACACTCACCATATGGCACGGCATCACCCTTCGTGCATTCACACTCACCATATGGAACGGCATCACCCTTCATGCATTCACACTCACAATATGTCACGGCATCACCCTTCGTGCATTAATACTCACAATACGGCACGGCATCACCCTTCATGCATTAACACTATCCATTACCATAATGCAATGCATAAATAACAACAGGGAGGTAGAATAACAAGTACAAACCTTACTTCAACATTTGGTTCCATAATATCAATCTTAACTTTGAAATAAAAACTCAATTATCAACAGAAAATTTCGTAAACATGATAAGAACGATAATTTAAACAACACTAGTATAACACATAGCAATTTGGCATAGGAATGAGACGATATCAGAAAAAAATAGAGAAACATGGAAAAAAAGGTAAATTGGCAGAGCATAAGTACTCGTCACCTCACATATACGCCGCTCACATGAATTTCACTTGGCAAATAATCTAAGGTTCCTAATTCCCTCAAGTCAGGGTTAGACATAACACTTACCTCGCTCCGAAGGCCACTTAATTCTCAATTATAGCTTTTCCTTTAGAATTCACCTCCAAACCACTCGTATCTATTCAAAAATGACTCAATAATATCAAATATTGTTAAAGGAATCAATTATGTTGCATAAATTAAACTTCCCAAATTTTTCTCCAAAAAGTCAAAAACTCGACCCCGGTCCCGCTTGGTCAAAACCCGAGGTTCGGACCAAAATCCTTTTACCCATTCACTCCCGAGCCCGAATATGTAATTAGTTTTAGAATCCGACCTCAAATTGAGGTCTAAATCCTCAAATTCCCGAAATCCCTATTTTCTACCCTAACCCCTAATTCTACCATGAAAACTCTAGAGTTTAGGTTGAAAATTCAAGAATTGTAATGGGTAATTGAAAGAAACGATTTAAGGAACACTTACCTATGATTTGGGGAAGAAAATGTCTTTGAAAAATCGCCCTAGGCCTCCTATCCTTTTGAAAACGAGAAGAAAAATGGCTGGAGTCCGAATTAAATGCTCACTGCCCAGCGACCTTCGCACCTGCGGTGCTTTGGTCGCACCTGCGCATCCGCATGTGCGGACGGGGTATTCGTTTCTGCGAAAAAGGGCTGGGCCAACTGGGGCCGCACCTGCGGACAGGGTTCCGCTTCTGCGGTCCCGCTCCTGCGGAGAAAAGTCAGCATCTGCGAAAAATGAAGTCCAGGCCTGGGTCGCATCTGCGGGGCTTTCGCTCGCACCTGCGACCAAAGGCTCGCAGGTACGGGCACACCAGATTTGGTGCACCAGCAGCCTTGTTGAGGTTTGAACTCAACTCGCGCATTGCCCGAATGGCACCCGAGTCCTCGGGGCTCCAAACCAAACATGCACGCAAGTCTAAAAACATCATATTGACCTGCTCGTGCGATCAAATCGCCAAACTAATACCTAGAACTCTAAATTTAGCACCAAATCAAATAAAATTCTCAAGAACACTTTAAAACTTCTAATTTCTCAACTGGACGTCTGAATCACGTCAAATCAACTCCATTTCTCACCAAATTTCACAGACATGCCTTAAATATCATAATGAACCTGTACCGGGTTCCGGAACCAAAATACGAACCCAGTACTAACAATGTCAAACATCAATCAATTCTTAAAAATAATTAATTTTCAGACTTTTAATTTTCATCAAAAATTCATAACTTGAGCTAGGGACCTCCGAATTTGATTCCGGGCATACGCCCAGGTCCCATAATTCGATACGGACCTACCGAGACTGTTAAAGCATGGATCCGAGACCGTTTACCAAAAATGTTGACCGAAGTCAACTAAAATAAACTTTTAAGGCAAAAATTCTTATTTTCATCAGTTGTCAACATAAAAGCTTTTCGGAAACCTGCCTGGACTGTGCACGCAAATCAAGGATGGTAAAAATGATATTTAAGACTTAAGAGTGCAGATTCGAGTTCTAAAACATAAGATGACCTTTTGGGTCATCACACTAGTCCACACAAAATAATTATCCATAAACCCTTTTTTATAAAGATGAACCTTAACATCCTCCGATACAAAAAAATGCAAACACTTGCACTTCACACAAGGACACTTAATCAACCCTCCAATCCGAAACGGTTCAAGTGACATTGCATGCGTAACAAATTCCTTAACCCCTTCTATAAATTCCTCCCTCAAAAACTGACGATTAGGATAATTCCTATTATACATCCAACTATGAAATTCCATCTACATAAAGAACGAATAAATTATATTAATCATAGTTCAAAATAATTTATAGAATTAAGTTACATAATAAAATTTAGTTACAATATAATTAATTTAAATAATTTGAGTGCTTATTAATTTGAAAGTTCATATATATCCCTAAATAAGTTTTTTTTAATTCAATTAGACCATTAAAGGGACATATAATTAAATGAAATAAAATTAGCTAACCCTAGTATTAATCATAATTAAAATTAGTTAAATTAAAAAAATTAAACCCTAGCATTAATCATAAATCATAGTCACAATATTTTATTAATCGCGCCTAAATCAAGCTACGAATGTTTATAAGTTGCTTATTCTAATTTTGGATTATTGTGGGTCATGCTTTATGGATGAGAAATTATTGTGGAAGAAATAGCATGATTCGGCCAATACTAGTATTGAGAGGGTCATTTATACTTTAGGGGGCTATTAAAGGTTATAACTTGATAAATTAACAATATTCCAACTTGAATTTTTTAACGTCTTGGGCCTTGGTTTCCGCCTAAGCCCAATCAAATTAAAGCGACCTGGTGTTTACTTATTCAATTACCTAACTTACTACCCAAACTGCATAAGAAATTGTAAATAACTTCATGAACCATCAAAGTAATAATTTTTGAAGTCAAAGACTTATTCATACTAACAGTAAATCACAACCAACTCCAACCATTAAAACTAAAAATAATAGTTGGAGTATCAAATCATATCAGCACATACCAACTTATATACAGAACAAAGCATATCACGTAAGAAAAAGAAAAAAAAACTAATTAGGATACACATTTCAAAGCATTAGCACAATTTACTTGTAACAAGAAAACACAAGAGAAAGAAGCGGACCTTAGTGTAGCAAGATTTCTTTCTTTGATATATTAGAACCTCAAAAATGTATAACAACAATAAATTTAGACGAAGCCTAAACGATAAATTGTGACTGGTTTTGTGTTGTTTTGTTTTTTTTTTTGGAGGG
>AWOL01S0017498.1:37685-67925 GCA_000715115.1 Nicotiana otophora
TTAAGGGGGAAAATTGCTGGAATTTGGGGGTGTCTTGGAGGTGATTTTCGCAGCTCTTTTCTGGCGGTTCAAGGGTTATTTTAATGGAGTTTTACATGGGTTTGGGTTTGGTTTGAGCTCGAGTTTTTTTTTTTTTGGGGGGGGGGGGGTATTAGAGGATGATTTGGGGATGGTTTAGAGCTGATTTTCGGGGTAATTTGGAGCTGGAATTTGGGGTTGTAACGACCCGGCCGGTTGTTTTGAGAGTAATAGCCCTGATCCCCTATTAACTGTCTCCCCCAAATCTTTTTCTGCTATTGTGACTTATCGGGATGATTGGTTTTGAGTTTCGGAGTGTTTTGGGACACTTAGTCCCTAAATGAGAGCTTAAGCCTTAGAATTTGGACCCTAGTCGGAACTGTGTGAAGACGATTCTGGATTGGAATTTCGTTGGTTTCGTTAGCTCCGTTACGTGATTTTGGGTTTTGGATCATGTCCGGAATATGTTGTGGGGGTCTGTAGTAGATTTAGGCTTGAATTGGCGGAAGCTAGCTTTTCAGCGATGTCGGCCGATAGTGGAAATTTTGATATCGAGCTCGGAATGTCATATGTGACCTGTGTGTAAAATTTGAGGTTATTCGGACTAGATTTGATGTGGTTCGGCGTCGTTTGTAAACTTTGGAAAACTTTAAATTCTTAGGTTTGAATCCGTGATTAATTCATGATTTTGGTGTTGTTCGACGTGGTTTAAAGGCTCGACTAAGTTCGTAAGGTATTTTAGGATTGGTTGGTATATTTGGTTGAGGTCCCGAGGGCCTCGGGTGTGTTTCGAATGCTTAATGGGTGAAAACTTGGACTTAGAGGAATTTCTGAACTTTGCTGGTTCTGGTGTTTTCGCACCTGCGGAAAAGAGACCGCAGGTGCACGAGCCGCATACGTGGAGATGGAAGCGCAGATGCGATAAATCGAGAGTTGGCCTGGGGTTGCAGGTGCGAGGAAGTTTCCACATCTTTGATACCCGCAAATGCGCAAGGATGTTCGCACATGCGCAAGATGCGCAGAAGCGGAAGGAACTCCGCAGGCACGAGGGCGCAGATACGACCCTTTTGTCGCAGGTGCGAAGGCAGAGGGGGTAAGTGAGTTGCGCAGATGCGCACGTTTTCCGCACAAGCGCACCCGCAGGTGCGAGCCCAGGTTCCGCAGGTGCGGAAATACCTAGGTAGTGATTAAAACCGAAGGGCTTCGCGATTCTTATCATTTTTGTGTTTGCAAACTCGGGTTGGGGCGATGTTTGAGATCATTTTCGAGGCATTTCTTGAGGTAAGTTCCTTGTGCTTATTTTTGGTCAATAATCTTGCCTTGCCATGTATTTTCCCACCTAGTTAATGTGTATTTAAGGTGAAAATTGGAAGTTGGAGACTAGGGATTTGGGAGTTTGAATTGTGGATAGGAGAACCATTTGGTGTCGAATTTTAGTAAATTTGGACTCGTAAGTGAATGAGCTTTCTAGTTTCGTGAATTTCGTCGGGTTTCGAGACGGTTTGAGCCAATTTCGGGTTTTGGCCTAATTTTGTAGTTTTTCTTGTAGGAGTTATTCCATTAGCGCGTATTGATGGTATTGTACTGTTTTGAATAGATTCGGGCCATTTGGAGTCGGATACTCATGGAAAGAACGTGATATCAAGTGGATTTGAGTGGTTCGAGGTAACTGGCTTGCCTAACCTTGTGTTGGGGACTTTCCCCTTAAGATATCTTAATATTATTTGGTGTGTGGGTACCATGTACGTGATGTGACGAGAACGTACACGGGCTATTATTGCAAAAATCATGTTTAACCTTTTTATATCATAAATTGCTTCTCTTATTAATTGTACTAATATGTTTAATTGTGTAGTTTAGACTAGAAAAGCATGCTTACGTGTTTTAACTGCCTAATTGACATTCTGTGCGTCATGTTCAGTTAAGTCCTTATTTTCCTTATCTGTGTCCAGTATAAACTGTATAACTCGATGTCATACCTATCATTTCATCTTGCGTTGCATATTTAAATTGGGACTACTGACGTATTCCGGGAGATCTCCATGTACTGCATATTTATTTTGGGACTACAGACGTATTCCGGGAGATCCCCCTGTACTGCATATTTACTTTGGGACTACGGACATATTCCGGGAGATCCCCATGTACTGTATATTTACTTTGGGACTATAGACGTATTCCAGGAGATCCCCTTGTACTGCATATTTACTTTGGGACTACGGACGTATTCCGGGAGATCCTCCTGTACTGCATATTCATTTGAAACTACGGGACAATATCCCGAGAGATTTTCTACTGTGTTTACCTTGTTTTGAGCCGAGGGCTCCTTTAACTGTTAAAATTTTGAGAATTTCTTTAACTGTGTTACCGTAAATTCTACTTATATCTTTTACTGTTTAATTTATTATATTTACTCTAGTAGGGCCTTGACCTGACCTCGTCACTACTCGACCGAGGTTAGGCTTGGCACTTACTGGGTACCATTGTGGTGTACTCATGCCCTTCCCTGCACATGTTTTCGTGTGCAGATCTAAGTGCGAGCTATCAGCCTCGGGGTTAGTACGTGCTACTGATTCTAGGAGACTTCAAGGTACCTCTGCTTGCGTCCGCAGATCTTCGGAGTCCCCTTCTACTCCCTCGTCTAGAGACTTTCCTTATTATCTTCAGACTTTTTTATAGAGCTACATAGATTATAGCAGCTTGTGAGTTAGTTATATTCCGGGTCTTGGGAAATTATTTTGTGTATGCCGAGTGGTACCACTCTTGGTTATTTAAAATATACCATTTATCTTAAAAATATTGTGTTTTCTTTATATTTTCCGCAAATGTTAGGCTTACCTAGTCGTAAAGACTAGGTGCCATCACGACACCTTACAGAGGGTTAATTTGGGTCGTGACAGGGGTATTTGGGGGTGAGTTTACAGTTGCGTTTTCACTGCTGTTCGGATGGGTTTAACAGAGAATTTGGTGCTGGTATTAAGGGGGAAAACTGCTGGAATTTGGGGGTGTCTTGGAGCTGATTTTTGCAGCTCTTTTCTGGCGGTTCAAGGGTTGTTTTAATGGAGTTTTACAAGGGTTTGGGGCTGGTTTGAGCTCGAGTGTTTAGAGCTGAAAATGGTGCCCTTTGATTTGGAAAGAAGGATGGTATTATGAGTGAAGTTTCATGGCTGTATTCATGGTAAACACTTGATATTTTATCTTGTTGAAGAGGAAAGAGCCGTTGCTTTTTCTTAGAAGATGAAGCTGATGCGTAGCTTTTTGATGCTAGAGGCTCTAGGTTTTTTTTTCTCTGTTTCTCTTAGCTCTCTCTTTTGTGGGTGCTCTCTAAAATAAAAAGGTAGGTTAGGATTTGGTTATAATTGGGATATATATATATCAAATAAGTATTGAATATTATTTATTTAAAAGTTCTTTATTATTTACACACACAAATATATAGTATAGTATACTATATATACTAAGTATATAGTATATAAGTGTATAGTATATATGCTAAGTGTATAGTGTATATATATCTTATATATATATACACATCTTAATATAGCTAATGTTATATCGAATATAGCTTATATACTATACACTTAGTATATTATACTAAGTGTATAGTATATAAGCTATATTCGATATAATATTAGCTATATTGTCACGACCCGAAATTTCCACCTTCGGACCGTGATGGCCCCTAACATTTCACTTGCTAGGCAAGCCAACGTTAGAATAATATTAACCAATTTTTAAACAATTTTTAAATTATTAATAATCCAAGAACAAATAGTGAATAATCCTTAAAAACAACGGTGTCTAAATACCATCCCAGAATTTATGTCACAAGTACACGAGCTTCTACAATAAATACAAATAAGGTCTGAATAAAATAAAGCTGTCTGAAAATAAATACACAGCTAAAGTAAAATAGATGGGGACTCCAGAACTGTGGACGCCATGCAGTTATACCTCGAGTCTCCTCTGGTAGCTGAAATTCGAGCAAGTTTACGGTACGCCGCTGGGACCAACTCCAAAATCGGCACAAGAAGTACAGAGTGTAGTATCAGTACAACCGACTCCATGTACTGGTAAGTGCTGAGCCTAAACTCGACGAAGTAGTGACGAGGCTAAGGCGGGTCACTTACATTACATGTACGCAATAATAGTAATAGCAACTATAATAGAAATAAATCAGGTAACTGATTTATAATAATTGAAGCCAACAAAGTAGTCATAACCAATTATACTTCCATCAATTATGTTGCAGCGTGCAACCCGCTCTCACAATATGTTCACATTCAATTCTGTTGCAGCGTGCAACCCGCTCTCACAATATGTTCACATTCAATTCTGTTGCAGCGTGCAACCCGCTCTCACAATATATTCACATTCGATTATATTGCAGCGTGCAACCCGCTCTCACAATATATTCATTTTTAATCAAGTCTATTGCGGCGTGCAATCCGATCCCCCAATATATATATATATATATATATATATATATATATATATATATATATCAACTTTTAAATAAGTCTGTTGCGGCGTGCAACCCGATCCTCCAATATGGACTTTTAATAAGTGTGTTGCGACGTGCAACCCAATCCTCCAATATAAACTTTTAATAAGTCTGTTGCGGCGTGCAACCCCATCCTCCAATATAGACTTTTAATAAGTCTATTGCGGCGTGCAACCCGATCCTCCAATATAGACTTTTAATAAGTCTGATGCGGCATGCAACCCGATCCTCCAATATATTCATTACAATCTGTCACGACCCAAATTTCCCCTCCGTATAACGCCGTGACCGCACCTAGTCTCTACGACTAGGTAAGCCTAACATTCACGGAATAATAAAATGAAAACAAAAATTTTAACACCTAACTGTTCAAAAATACACAGCAAATCCCAAAACCCGGAACATCGTGAATCATAACTTACAGAAGGAAAAATCTAGTGTCTATATACATCAGAATTCTAACAAGGAAAATACAGAAGATAATGGACATGAGAAAGAGTAGAAGGGGACTCCGAGGTCTGCGGACGCGGCAGATATACCTTGAAGTCTCCAAAGCTGTCCCGGCTCACTAATAGTGCAGCTGATAAGGTGCACCTGGAGCTGCACACGAAAAACATGTGCAGAGAGTAGCATGAGTACACCACAACCGGTACCCAGTAAGTGCCAAGTCTAACCTTGGTCGAGTAGTGACGAGGTCAGTCAAGGCCCTACTGGTAAATATATATAATAAAATAATATTATAACGACCTGACTAGTCGTTTTAAGAATTTATGCCTCGTTCAGTGACGTAAGGTTTCGAGCAGCCTTGCAATATGTATTATGACCCGCGTGTGTAGTCGAGTTTGATTTACCGATAATTCAGAGTGATTTGGGACACTTAGTCCCTATGACGGAAGCTTATGTCTTAGGATTTTGACCGTAGTTGGAACTGTGTGAAGACGACTCCGAAATGGAACGGTTTCGTTAGTTCCGTTAGGTGATTTTGGACTTAGGAGCATGTCCAGACTGTGAATCTGAGGTCTGTAGCCAATTTAGGCTTGAAATGGCAAAAGTCAAATTTTTGGAGAATTGGACCGGAAGTGTACTTTTTGATATCGGGGTTGGAATGCGATTCTGAGAGTTGGAACAATTCTGTTATGTTATATGGGACTTGCCTACACAATTTGACGTCATTCCGGGTTAGTTTGATATATTTCGGTACGAGTTTTAGAAGTTGGAAGTTTTTGAAGTTCATATGTTTGATTTGTGGTGCGATTTATATTTTCGGGGTAATTTGATATGATTTGAAATGTCGAACGAGTCCATGATATGTTATGGGAATGGTTGGTATGATTGGACGGGGTCCCGAGGGGCTCGGATGTGTTTCGGGGTGGTTCGGACCACATTGGAGCTGTTTGGACTGTTGTTACTGAAGTCTGGTTTCTTTCTTTGCGAACGCGAAGAGGAATTTGAGGGGCTGATGATTTGTCCTTCGCGAACGCGAAGCTGTGAATGTGAACACGAAGAAGGAGCAGGGCAAGCCTTCGCGAACGCGGCCCAGGCAACGCGAACGCGAAGAAGAAAGGAAGATAGGGGTCGGGGGTCATTTTGCCTTCGCGAACGCGAAAAGGAAATGATGGGGCAGAAACAATTGGCCTTCGCGAATGCGACGAGGAGGTCACAAACGCGATGAAGGATTTGAGGCAGTTGGGTTTTGGCCTTCGCGAACGCAAGGCAATGGTCGCGAATGCGAAGAAGGCCTATCTGGGCAGAATTAAAAGTCCAAAAAATGGGGGTTTGAGTTCATAACTCAAAATCAAAGTTTGAGCTCGGTAGAAGGCGATTTTTGGAGAGATTCTTGTGTGGGTGTTTGAGGTAAGTGATTCTTATCCAGTTTTGATTAATTTTCATTATTACGTCTTTGAATCCATCGTTTAATTCGGATTTAATAGAGGAAAAATCAAGATTTTTGTAAACTCTTCCAAAAACAAAAATATAAGATTTGGAAGTCGAGTTATTATTGGAATTCGATAAAATTGGTATGGTTCAACTCGTATCGGAATGGGTATTCGGATTTCATAAACATTATGTCAGGTTCCGAGAGGTGGGTCTCGCGTTGACTTTTGTTGACTTTTTAGAATAAATTTTTAAGTCGACTTATTATTATCCGGAATTATTTTTGATGAGTTTTAATGAAGTTATACAATTAATTTGGATAGATTTGAACTGTCAGGAGGTCAATTCAAGCAAGAAGGCGATTTTGGAACATCGGCATAACTTCAAAGAGGTAAGTGTCTTGCTTAACCTCGAGTGGGGAAAATTTCCCTTAGGCATTGAGTCTTATGTGCAACTTGAGTAATTGAAAATCATGTACGCGAGGTGACGAGTACGTACTTGGTTTATATGTGCAAATTTTATTGAGTTAAAAATCTTGAGCATATTGTGGAGTAAATTAGATAATTGTTAGCAGGTATTTAATCATCTACTTGTCGTGCCTAAACCCTTGTTGTTGACTCTGTTGTTATATGACAATGTGATGTGATTGTTATTTGATTATTTATGAAATTTCGTAAATTTACTAGTTTGATAATTATTGGAATTTAATTTCATTTTGGATTTTCCCCTCTGCAAATAATTAATTAAATGGGCTTAAAAAGAGGTGTTTATATAATTATTGAAAATTTGATCTTTTATGAAGACTTTGCTTTATGTTGAGTAATTTCTATCTCTATTGATTGTTCGTGGGTGTTGTACACATTGTGTGGAGCATTTGGCTATTTGCTGTGAAATTAATTGACTTGGTTGTAGCTTTGAAATTTGGTTGTGGCCATTGGGCAAATTGTGATATGAATTGATTTTTGTTATGTTGTTGTGATAATTTTCCGTGTAAATTATTGTGTTGTGTGAGTTGTTATTTTGGGGAGATAAGGGTGGCATTTCACCGTTGATATTATGTGGTTATAAGGGTGGCATTTCACTGTTGTGTTTGTTGGCTATTGATATTGTCTGGGCGGAGCGATAAGGGTGGCTATAGGAGCGATAAGGGTGGCAATAGGAGCGATAAGGGTGGCTATTGTTAGGGACGATATGTGATGATGTGGGGTTGTGGTGTTGACAATTTTTATGTGATGTTGTGATTTTCTTGTGTTTAATTTTATACCTTGTGCAACTTGTCTTGTTGTTAGTAAATTGATAATAATCTCATCTATGTTGAAATTGGGAGCCTGTGGCTATTGCCAGGCGTTTTATAAAATGAAATGTGGGTACAAGGTGCCGTGAATTGTGATGTGAAATGGGGATATTAGCACGTGAATTGTCCGTGCAGTTATGATATAAAATGTGGGCACGGGGTGCTGTGATGAAATGATAATGATATTAGGCACGTGAATTGTCCGTGCAATTGTGATATGAAATGAGGGCACGAGGTGCCGAAAAAATATGATGATTTAATTATGGGCACGAGGTGCTGTGGAAATATGAAAATGGACTGAGACCCGTAGTTTGATGATTTTGAAATGAGGTGTCACATGGTCACTTTTTAATTGAAAGAATTATATTCAAAATATTTATTTGGAAGGAATTTTACTTAGAAAGTATTATATAAAAGAATTGTATTTTGAAAGATATTTATTTGAGGAAATTGTATTTGAAAAGATTTATTGGAAGAATTATATTTGAAAACTAAATATTTGAGAAAATTATATTTGAAAGAAAGTTATCTGGAAGAACTATGTGAAAGACATTTATTTGAAGGGCTTGATTTAATTGGGTGTAATTGTGTTTATTAATTGTTGAGTGATATTAATGGTATTCTTGTTGTCTGTTGTGCATATCACTGGTTGTTTTATCCTGCCTTTATTATTTTTGTTTCCTATTATTTTGTATATCATATTGCACAGGTTATTAGACTAGTGAGTATCTTGACTGTACCTCGTCTCTACTCCATTGAGGTTAGTCTTGATACTTACTGGGCACCGCTGTGGTGTGCTCACTCTACACTTCTGCACATTTTTTTGCAGAGCCAGGTATTGAAGATATCAGACTTGAGCGGAGTTAAAGCGCGATCATAAGGATTCATAGTAGAGCTGCTTGGCCGTCGTAGTCCCTTGGAGTCTTTTCATTTCATTGTACTATTAATTTGTAATCAAACAGTATTATATATTCGGTCCTCGTGATCATTCCATGTATTCAGTTAGAGTTCGTGACTCAGTGCTACCAGTCTTGGGAGGTTGTGTATTGTAATTATTTCTGTTGTTAAATTTTAATTCAAAAAAAAATAGCTTCAAAATGTAATAGAAATCGGCTTACCTAGTCTTAGAGATTAGGTGACATCACGACGCCTGTGGTGGGATTTTGGGTCGTGACAAGTTGGTATCAGAGCTCTAAGTTCATAGGTTCTACGAGTCATGAACGAGTCTAGTAGAGTCTTGCGGATCGGTACGGAGACGTCTATACTTATCTTCGATAGGCTACAGAACTGTTAGGAAAGTTCCATTTCTTTCATTCTTGTCGTGCGAAATTTGTTGAATTTGGAAATTGAGCTTTTGTATCTCCATTCTCTCACAAATGGTGAGGACACGTGCTACTGAGTTAGTTGAGCAGGCATCCGCACATACTGCTAGGGCTGCAAGAGGCTGAGGACGAGGTAGAGGTCGAGGAAGGGCATGTGCTGCGACTAGAGCACTTGTCAGAACAACAGTTGAGGAGCCACTACTAGCTCCAGTTGGTGGACAGGTACCAAAAGCACCTGTTGTTACCCCCGGATTTCAGGAGACTTTGTCACAGTTCCTGAGTATGTTTGGTACATTAACTCAGGCGGGATTGATCTCTGTTGCACCAAACATTCCGCAGATTGGGGAAGTAGCTCAGACTCCTACCACAACTCCAGAGCAGCAGGTTCACGTTGGTCAGGTTCCGAGTTTAGTACCGGTACAACCTGTTATTCCGGTTCTACCTAAGGGCAGGCCCAAGGCATCAGAAGTAGAACAAAAGAGACTTGAAAGGTTTAAGAAGTATAGTCCACCAACTTTCAGTGGCACAGCCACAGAGGATGCCCAAGAATTTCTGGAAAATTGTCACCGCATTCTCCGCACCATGGGTATCGTGGAAGTGAGCGGAGTTACCTTTACTATATTTTAACTATTAGGCGCGGCGTATCGGTGGTGGCAAATCTATGAGGAAGGTAGACCAGCCGATGCCACACCACCAACCTGGGCTCTATTTTTGAAAATGTTCTTGAAAGAGTTTGTTCCCCAGACTCTTAGAGATGCGTGGCGCACAGAGTGTGAACGGTTGCGTCAGGGCACTATGACAGTGTCAGAATATGCTATCAGGTTCAGTGAGTTAGCTCGTCATGCACCTGTATTAGTTCCTACAATCAGAGAACGGGTCCGCAGATTCATTGAGGGGCTCGATTATTATATTAAAATGTGCATGGCTCGAGAATTGCAAACTGATGCTCCATTTCAACAAGTTGTGGAGATTGCAAGGAAGATTGAGGGTGTTTTAGGTGAGGAAAGGGAGTCTAAGGAGGCCAAAAGGATTTGAAGATCTGGAGGGTTCAGTGGATTTTACTCTTCAGTTAGAACCTATTATAGCGGAGGCTCGAGCAGCCGGTCACCTTAGTCCACACACCAGATTACTCGGAGTGCTCCAGTTTACAGTGCACCATCGGCACGAGATTCTTACAGTGGTTATTCCAGTTATCCGGCACAGACTCAATACGAGCAGCCGCGACCTCAGAGGGGTTGTTATGAGTTTGGTGATACTAGGCATATCATGAGAGATTGTCCCAGACTTGGGAGGGGTGGATTTCATCAGAACACTCCAGCTGCAATCTTTATTCCAGTTGATACTCCACGTGCACAATTAGCTATAGGTGGAGGACAGGCAGGTAGTGGGAGCCTAAGAGGTAGAGGCCCGACCCGTTGATTTAATCACTATGATTTGGCTAAGGTCAATACACCAGATGGTGTCATTACAGGTACGATCCTGCTTTTTTTTATAAAAGGATATTTTCCTTAATTTGATTCGGTTCTGAATATTGAGGTGAATCCTCCTATTATGCTCCACTCATGGGTGAGCTTCATAAATTTGCGACCCACTTATATGTGTATCCCTGTTGGGAGATTTAAAGATGTGAGCCCGTGTTTGTTATTTTATTTCTGTACACCATTGAGGGCTATAAGTCCAAAAGTAATTTTTATTATTCATTATAGTGGGTTTAATGTATTTCGGAATAATTGATTCCAATTTTTATGCATTATATGCCCTACCGGTATGAGGATTCATTATATGTTGTGAAAATTGTTTATGAAATGTATTGAAAAGAAGAAATAAAGGAAATTGAAAATTTCAGTTGGCACAATGTGCAACATAATTGTGACTCGGATTTGAGAACGAGATCCTCGCATTTTTACATGATGTGAAATATTTAAACTGGCCTGCAAGCCACGATGGAAGTTATATAAGGACGAGGTCCTTGTGGTGAAATGTTTATGAGTTTAAAATTCTCCCTTGTGAAATTTAATTTGTGCAATAATATTAATAGGGAGTCATGCCTATTAGGCTTATTTGATAATGCTTGTATATTTTCTATTCATATTCTGCCATTTTCGTGCTGTAAATATTGAGTTTTAGCCTATGAGATGAATGCCCAGGTGGCGTTAAATGTGACTCATTAATCCGAGTAAGTAATCATGAGGTCTTTATGCCTCACGTTCTGTTGTCAGTATTGTGAAAATTTGAAACGAGATGATGGTTAATATGAGATTAATTGATGATGCTGGAATTAATTATGAACTTTTAAGACCAGAGATGTGGTGATGAGCATACATATGATGTGCTTCATGTCCTGATATCATTATGATAAGGCAATCTTGAGATTAATATTATTGATATATACCCTGTGGTATTTTGTTGGGTTGTGGATATGCTGTTAGGAGTTGTTTGGGTATTACTCTGGCAGATGGATAGGCCCAATTACAGGGGAGACTCTGCCAAAATTTCTGAAAAAACTTTGCGAGTTAGTAAAATTTGGGGGATTGAGATTTGCAAAGGAAGAGATGAATTACGTTATGTGTTTGAGGGCGAATGTCCTAAGCGAGGAATAATGTAGCACCCCAGAGAAAGTTTTAAATTACTCCAACACTATTGAGAAAATTTATATGTGCATAGGCACGAGTTGCAATAGAAAATTGAGACTAATATTGTGCGTTGTTGTGAGAAATCAAGAATTTTTGAAATGATTGGAGAGTTAGGGACTTTGTTTTAAAGCTTATAAGAATGGAGAAAAGAAATAATCTCAATTGAGATGGTGTTGTTGAACCCATATTAAATTGCGGGAATGTAAAATCACTCACAAGTATGTGTGCAAGAATATACTCAGTAATTTAAAGTCCTCAGAAAGATTCTTAGCACGTTCGAGGACGAACGTTTGTTTAAGAGGTGGAGATTATAACGACCCGACTTGTCGTTTTAAGAATTTAGGCCCCGTTCAGTGACTTAAGGTTTCGAGCAGCCTCGCAATATGTATTATGACCCGTGTGTGTGGTTGAGTTTGATTTACGGATGATTCGGAGTGATTTGGGACACTTAGTCCCTAAGACGGAAACTTAAGTCTTAGGATTTTGACCGTAGTCGGAACTGTGTGAAGACGACTCTGGAATGGAATGGTTCTGTTAGCTCCGTTGGGTGATTTTGGACTTAGGAGCGTGTCCGGACTGTGAATCTGAGGTCTATAGTCAATTTAGGCTTGAAATGGCGAAAGTCGAATTTTTGGAGAATTAGACCGGAAGTTGACTTTTTGATATCGGGGTCGGAATGTGATTATGAGAGTTGGAACAGCTCTGTTATGTTATTTGGGACTTGCCTGCAAAATTTGACGTCATTCCAGGTTGGTTTGATAGGTTTCGGCACGAGTTTTAGAAGTTGGATGTTTTTTAAGCTCATAAGTTCGATTTGTGGTACGATTTGTATTTTCGGCGTAATTTGATATGATTTGAAACCTCGAGCGAGTCCGTGATATGTTATGGAACTGGTTGGTATGATTGGACAGGGTCCCGAGGGGCTCGGGTGTGTTTCGGGGTGATTTCGGACCAAATTGGAGCTGTTTGGACTGCTGTTGCTGAAGTCTGGTTTCCTTCTTTGCGAACGCGAAGAAGAAAGGAAGATAGGGTCCTGGGGGCATTTGGCCTTCACGAACGCGAAGCTTGGAACGCGAACGCGAAGGAGTTGATCAGCTGGCCATCGTGAACGCGACGAGAGGTTCGCAAACGCGAAGAGGAAATGATGGGGCAGAAATCATTGGCCATCGCGAACGCGATAAAGGATTTGAGGCAGTTGGGTTTTGGCCTTCGTGAACGCGAGGCAATGGTCGGGAACGCGAAGAAGTCCTATCTGGGCAGAATTAAAAGTCCCAAAAATGGGGGATTGAGTTAATAACTCAAAATCAAAGTTGGAGCTCAGTAGAAGGTGATGTTTGGAGAGATTCTTGCGTGGGTGTTTGGAGTAAGTGATTCTTATCCAGTTTTGATTAATTTCCATGATTATGTCTTTGAATCTATCGTTTAATTCGGATTTAATGGAGGAAAAATCAAGATTTTTGTAAAATCTTCCAAAAATGAAACTTTAAGATTTGGAAGTCGAGTTGTTATTGGAGTTCGATAAAATTGGTATGGTTGAACTCGTATCGGAATGGGTGTTCGGATTTCATGAAAATTATATCGGGTTCCGAGAGGCGGGTCCCGCATTGACTTTTGTTGACTTTTTGGAATAAATTTTTAAGTCGATGTATTATTATCCGAAATTGTTTCCGATGAGTTTTAATGAAGTTATACAATTAATTTGGATAGATTTGAACTGTCCGGAGGTCAATTCAAGCAAGAAGGCGATTTTGGAACATCGGCATAACTTCAAAGAGGTAAGTGTCTTGCTTAACCTCGAGTGGGGAAAATTCCTCTTAGGCATTGAGTCTTATGTGCAACTTGAGTAATTGAAAATCATGTACGCGAGGTGACGAGTACGTACTTTGTTTATATGTGTAAATTTTATTGAGTTAAACACTTGAGCATATTGTGGAGTAAATTGGATAATTGTTGGCAGGTATTTAATCATCTACTTGTCGTGCCTAAACCCTTGTTGTTGACTCTGTTGTTATATGACAATGTGATGTGATTGTTATTTGATTATTTATGAAATTTCGTGAATTTGCTAGTTCGATAATTATTGAAATTTAATTTCATTTTGGATTTTTCCCTATGCAAATAATTAATTAAATGAGCTTAAAAAGAGGTGTTTATATAATTATTTAAAATTTGATCTTTTATGAAGACTTTGCTTTATGTTGAGTAATTTCTATATTTATTGATTATTTATGGGTGTTGTACACATTGTGTGGAGCATTTGGCTATTTGCTGTGAAATTAATTGACTTGGTTGTAGCTTTGAAATTTGGTTATGGTCATTGGGAAAATTATGATATGAATTGATTTTTGTTATGTTGTTGTGATAATTTCCCATGTAAAATGTTGTGTTGCGTGAGTTGTTATTTTGGGGAGATAAGGGTGGCATTTCACCGTTGATATTATGTGATTATAAGGGTGGCATTTCACTGTTGTGTTTGTTGGCTATTGATATTGTCTGGGCGGAGCGATAAGGGTGGCTAAAGGAGTGTTAAGGGTGGCAATAGGAGCGATAAGAGTGGCTATTGATATTGTCTGGGCGGAGCGATAAGGGTCGCTATAGGAGCGATAAGGGTGGCAATATGAGCGATAAGGGTGGCTATTGTCAGGGACGATATGTGATGATGTGGGGTTGTGGTGTTGACAATTTTCATGTGATGTTGTGATTTTTCTTGTGTTTATTTTTTATACCTTGTGCAACTTGTATTGTTGTTAGTAAATTAATAATAATCTGATTTATGTTAAAATTGGGAGTCTGTGGCTATTGCCAGGCAGTTTATAAAATGAAATGTGGGTACGAGGTGCCGTGAATTGTGATATGAAATGGGGATATTGGCACGTGAAGTGTCCATGTAGTTGTGATATAAAATATGGGCACGAGGTGCTGTGATGAAATGATAATGATATTAGGCACGTGAATTGTCCGTGCAGTTGTGATATGAAATGAGGGCACGAGGTGCCGGGCAAATATGATAATTTAATTATGGGCACGAGGTGCCATGAAAATATGAAAATGGGCTGAGACCCGTATTTTGATGATTTGAAAATGAGGTGTCATATGGTGACGTTTTAATTGAAAGAATTATATTCAAAATATTTATTTGGAAGGATTTTTACTTAGAAAGAATTATATAAAAGAATTGTATTTTGAAAGATATTTATTTGAGAAAATTGTATTTGAAAAATAATTATTTGAGAAAATTATATTTGACAGAAAGTTATCTGGAAGAACTATGTGAAAGACATTTATTTTAAGGACTTGATTTAATTGGGTGTAATTGTGTTTATTAATTGTTGAGTGATATTAATGGTATTCTTGTTGTCTGTTGTGCATATCACTGGTTGTTTTATCCTGCCTTTATTATTATTTGTTTCCTATTATTTTGTATATCATATTGCACAGGTTATTAGACTAGTGAGTGTCTTGACTGTACCTCGTCTCTACTCCATTGAGGTTAGTCTTGATACTTACTGGGCACCGCTATGGTGTGCTCACTCTACACTTCTGCACATTTTTGTGCAGAGCCAGGTATTGAAGATATCAAACTTGAGCTTAGTTAAAGCGCGATCATAAGGATTCAAGGTAGAGTTGTTTGGCCGTTGCAGTCCCGTGGAGTCTTTTCATTTCATTGTACTGTTAATTTGTAATCAAACAGTATTGTATATTCGTTCCTCGTGATTATTCCATGTATAAAGTTAGAGTTCGTGACTCAGTACTACCAGTCTTGGGAGGTTGTGTATTGTAATTATTTCTACTGTTAAATTTTAATTCGAAGAAAAATAGCTTCAAAATGTAATAAAAATCGGCTTATCTAGTCTTAGAGACAAGGTGTTATCACGACGCCTATGGTAGTATTTTGGGTCATGACAAATATAGAGTTTAATACCGCAATAAAATAAAGGCTAAAATTTAACAACAATGGAATCATGAAAGGTAATAGCTCATTACACAAAAAGAAAACACAAAAGGGGATCTCCAGAGATACCGTCTCGTAGTCCCAAATGTAAATGTGCAGGGGGATCTACCGGAATACCATTCCGTAGTCCCAAAGTAAATGTGCAGGGGAATCTCCTGGAATACCATTCCGTAGTCCCAAAGTAAATGTGCAGGGGAATCTTCCGGAATACCGTTTCGTAGTCCTAAAGTAAATATGCAGGGGAATCTCCCGGAATACCATTCCATAGTCCCAAAATAAATATGCAGCGCGAGTGATAGAAATACAACTACATCACGAAATTCTTACAACTTAGCCTAAGTACCAGTCAGGGTAGAAGCAGGAAAATTCACTAAGCATGCTGCACATAATTCACATAAACTATTAAGACACCTAGACATGTTGTATTAGACGAAACATGATAGCCACACATATTGGAATAACTCAATTAAGGATGAAAATAGATTAGTATTCATTAAAATGGTATAACTCAAAATAACAGGAAAACATGTTGCTGCTCGGCAAGAAAATTGGGTTTTACCACGAGTAGCCTGTGTACGTACTCGTCACCTCACGTACACGGCGCTCACATAGCACTATAGTTCCAAATCTTAAGGGGATTTCCCTCACACAAGGTTAGGCAAGCTACTTACCTAGAACCAAGCTCAATCAATTGGTCACAATGCCTTTTCCACGAGTATCCGGCTCCAAATAGCCCAAATCTAGCCAAAAGCAATTACATATCATAAACACAACAATAATAGACTCATCTAATTAACGAAATCAATATTTTAACAAAAATTCTGAAATTAACTCAACAATTGTCAGTGGGGCTCACGTCTCGGAACCCAACAAAAGTTACAGAATATGAACGCCCATCCAACCACGAGTCCAACCATATTAACTTCACCAAACTCCGACATCAACTCGAACCTCAAATCTTCAATTAAAGTCTAAGAAGATTTATACCATTTTCAACCCAATCTTTACCCATTTGAACTTAAAACTCATTCCACAACCTTATTGGTATGTATGCATAATACTCTTACACCCAAGAATCATACTATAAATCATCCAGTTTTACTCCAAACCCGAAATCGAAGAATTGAGAAAAGGAATTCTTACCTCTTTAAAGCCCTAGTAAGCTCCTTGTGAAATCTTCAAACCTTGAACAAGAATTGATGGATAAATGACTAAGTTTCACTTTCTTTCTCTAAAATGCTCTCACCTCTCTCTAAAATATCAGATTTTGGCTCAAACATTAGCTTCAAGGGCTATAAATCGAAATTGGGTCGGGTCAAAAATTAGAAAGAATGGAAGCTCCGATGCAGTTATGCGGTCGCATATGCGATCGCATAACAGGTATGCGCTCCGCATAACGGCCGCATAATTTGGACTCCAAAGATGGGAGTTACTGACCCGGTCTGCGGTCATTATGAGGTCCGCATACTTGTTTTGCGGTCGCATAATGCACCGCAAAATAGGTCTGCGGTCGCATAGTGCACCGCAGATTGTCCTCAAATCTTGCCCCTCTACTGATCCACTTTGTGACCATTATGCGGTCCGCAGAATGATTCTGCGACCGCATAGTGATCGCAGAAATGACCCTTTTCCGACAAAACTTTTCCTTTACACATCGGTGCATTGTTCAACCCAAAAAGTCCGAGTCGCGGCGAGCTTGCTCGACGCGAGAAATATCTATAATCTTTGTACTAATTGATCCACCTCGGCACTACCAAACCTTAATTTCCTTAGCAAATATTTCTCCAGGGTCGTTATACATAAGTCAACATCCAGTCAACCTTTTTAACTTACCTTGGAACTAAGTGCTCCAAATCATTTCAAAATCTCACCGGACCCAAACCAATTACCCCCGGCAAGCCAGATAACAACTGTAATTCACAATTTGAGAAGTAAATTGGGAAACGGGATAATAATACTCAAAACGACCGGCCGAGTCGTTATATTCTTCCCCTCTTAAACAAACGTTCGTCCTCGAACGGGTTAAGAATAATACCTGGAGTCTCAATTAAGTGTGGGTATTTGCTCTGTATCTCCTGCTCAATCTCCCAAGTAGCTTCTCCGACTGGCTGGACTCTCCACTGCACCTTCACTGTTGTTATGTTCTTTGACCTGAGCTTTCGAACCTGCCGGTATAAAATAGCCACTAGCTCCACATCATAAGTCAAATTACCGTCCAGCTGTACTGTACTGAAATCCAAAATGTGAGACGGATCCCCGACATACTTTCGGAGCAAGGATACATAGAACACTGGATGAACACCTGATAGACTAGGTGGCAAGGCAAGTTCATAAGCCACCTCCCTAATTTTCCTAAGTATCTCAAAAGGCCCAATATATCGAGGGCTCAACTTGACCTTTTTCCCGAACCTCAACACACCCTTCATGGGTGCAATCTTGAGCAGAACCTTCTCCCCAACCATGTGAACAGCATCACAAACCTTCCTGTCGACATAACACTTCTGTCTAGACTATGCCGTGCAAAGCCGTTCCTGAATTACTTTGACCTTCTCTAAACCATCCTAAACTAAGTCAGTACCCAATAGTCTAACCTCACCAGGCTCAAACCAACCCACCGGAGACCGACACCATCTCCCATATAAAGCTTTATACAGAGCCATTTGAATGCTTGACTGGTAGCCATTATTGTAGGCAAACTCTGCGAGTGGCAGAAATTGATCCCAAGAACCCCCAAAATTGATGACACAAGCGCGTAGCATATCCTCCAATATCTGAATAGTGCGCTCGGACTGTCCGTCCATCTGAGGGTGAAATGATGTACTCATCTGAACCTGTGTGCCCAATTCTTGCTGCACTGCCCTCCAAAATTGTGAGGTAAACTACGTACCCCGATCTGAAATAATGGACACCGGCACACCGTGTAGGTGAACAATCTCGCGAATATAAATCCCAGCCAACTACTCTGAAGAATAATTAGTACCGATTGGAATAAAATGTGCAGATTTGGTAAACCGATCTACTATCACCCAAACAGCATCAAACTTTCTCAAAGTCCGTGGGAGTCCAAGTACGGAGTCCATGGTATTACGCTCCCACTTCCACTATGGAATTTCAAGTCTCTGTAGCAATCCGCCTGGTCTCTGGTGCTCGTACTTTACCTGTTGACCATTTAAACACCGAGATACAAACCCAACTATATCTTTCTTCATCCGCCTCCACCAATAGTGTTGTCTCAAATCCTTATACATCTTCGCGGCACCTGGATGAATAGAGTACCGCGAACTGTGAGCTTCCTGGAGAATTAGCTCATGCAAACCATCTACATTAGGTACACATAGCCTGCCCTGCATCCGTAATACACCGTCCTCTCCAATAGTGACTTCTTTGGCATCACCGTGCTGAACCGTGTCCTTAAGGACAAGCAGATGGGGGTCATCATACTGACGCTCCCTGATACGATCATAAAGAGAAGACCGAGAGATCACACAAGCCAATACTCGACTCGGCTCAAAAATATCCAATCTCACAAACTGGCTTGCTAAGGCCTAAACATCCAACGCCAATGGCCTCTCAGCTGCTGGTAGATATGCTAAACTCCCCAAACTCTCTGACTAGCGACTCAAAGCATCGGCTACCACATTGGCCTTCCCAGGGTGGTACAAAATAGTGATATCATAATCCTTAAGTAGCTCCAACCACCTCCGCTGACGTAAGTTAAGATATTTCTGCTTAAACAGATGTTGCAAACTCCGATGATCGGTGTAAATCTCACAAGGAACACTGTACAAATTATGCCGCCATATCTTCAATGCATGAACAATAGCTGCTAACTCAAGGTCGTGGACATGATAGTTCTTTTCGTGCACCTTCAGCTGTCTGGATGCGTAGGCAATCACCCTACTATCCTGCATCAACACCGCATCGAGTCCAATCCGCGATGCATCATAATATACAGTATAAGACTCGAACCTGTAGGTAATACCAATACTGGGGCTGTAGTCAAGCTGTCTTGAGCTTCTGAAAGCTCTCCTCACATTCCTTTGTCCACCTGAACGGAGCACCCTTGTGGGTCAGCCTGGTCATAGGTGCTGCAATAGATGAGAATCCATCTACAAAGCGACGGTAATACCCCGCCAAACCAAGAAAACTCCGGATCTCTGTAGCTGAGGACGGCCTAGGCTAACTCTTCACTGGTTACATCTTCTTCGGATCCACCTCGATCCCCTCGCTCGATACTATATGACCCAAGAATGCCATTAACTCTAGCCAAAACTCACATTTTAAAAATTTTGCATATAACTTCTTTTCTCTCAATGTCTGAAGTGCAGTCCTCAGGTGCTGCTCATGAACCTCCCGACTCCGGGAGTATACCAAAATGTTGTAAACAAACACAATGACGAACGAGTCAATATAAGGTCGGAACACACTGTGCATCAAGTGCATAAAAGCTGCTGGGGCATTGGTCAACCCAAAAGACATAACAAGAAACTCATAGTGACCATATCTGGTCCTGAAAGCAGTCTTTGGGATATCCGGCTCCCGAATCTTCAACTGATGATAACCTGAACGTAAGTCAATCTTGGAAAACACTCTGGCACCCTGTAACTAATCAAATAAGTCATCAATACGAGGCAATAGATACATGTTCTTCACTGTGACTTTGTTCAACTGGCGGTAATCAATACACATCTGCATAGAACTATCCTTCTTCTTCAGAAATAAGACAGGAGCACCCTAAGGTGACACACTGGGCCGAATGAAGCCTTTATCAAGCAATTCTTGTAACTGCTCTTTCAACTCCTTCAATTCAGGAGAAGCCATACGATATGGAGGAATAGAGATGGGATGAGTGCCCGGCAACAAATCAAAGCCAAAATCAGTATCTCTATTAGGCGGCATGCCCGGAAGATCAGCTGGAAACATATCTGGAAAGTCCCTCACTACTGGAACTGACTCAACTATAGGGGTATCAATACTGATGTCTCTCACATAAGCTAGATACGCGTCACACCCTTTCTCAACCATTCGTTGAGCTTTAAGAAAAGTGATAACTCTGCTGGGAGTATACTCTAAGGTACCTCGCCACTCTAATTGCGGTAAACCTGGCATAGCCATGGTCACGGTTTTAGTGTGACAGTCAAGAATAGCATAATGGGGCGACAACCAGTCCATGCCCAAACTAATATCAACGTCTACCATGCTTAGTAATAATACATCAGCTCTGGTCTCAAAACCACTAAGAGCAATCAAACACGACTGATGCACGCGGTCGACAACAAGGTAATCTCCCACAGGAGTAGATACATAAATAGGGGAACTCAAAGAATCCTGAAATACGCCCAAATATGGGGCAAAATAATAGGACACATAAGAATATGTAGATCCTAGGAGAAATAATACCGACGCATCATTGTGAAAGACCGGAATAATACCTGTAATGACAGAATTAGAAGCAACTACCTCTGTACAAGCAGGAAGTGCATAATATCTGGCCTGGCCTCCCCCTCTAGGGTGACCTCTACCTCCCCGACCTCCCCGACCTCCACCTCGAGCTAGTTGAGTAGGTGGGGTGGTAGTTGGTGCTGTAATCATAGTCTGAGGACCCGGTGGAGCACGTTGTAGCTGAATAGTTTGTAAAGGTGCACCCCTCTTAATCCTGGGGCAATCCCTCAATATGTGATGAGTGTCACCATACTCAAAACAAGATTTGGGAGGGTGTGGCTGCTGTGACTGGCTCGGGCCAGGTCTGCTGGACTGGCCGCTAGGAACACCCTGTGTAGGAGGCACACTAGATACTGGCGATGCATAATAAGGCTCCTGGGTCTAGAAGGAGTTGGAACACCGCTGGAGGCTGGAAGAGCTGAATAAATGGGGTGACTCACATAACCCCTACCATGGCGAGCTGCTGGGGCACAAGCTCCCAAATAATAACCAGCCTCTTGAGACCTCCTGGCCTCCTTGTCCTCTTTATCCCGGGGAAACATGCCCTCGAATCTCCTAGCAATACCCACAACATGCTGATAAGAAATATCCATCTCCAATTCCCTGGCCATACTGCTCCGGATGCTAGGATGGAGACCCTCAATAAATCGTCGAACCCTCTCTCGAACTGCGGAAACTAAGGCCGGTGCATGTCGGGCCAAATTACTGAAGCGAACTGCATACTCTGACACAGTCATAGCACCCTGGCGGAGCTGCTCAAACTTCGCGCGCCATGAGTCCTTAAGGCTCTGAGAGACATACTCTCTCAAAAACATGTCCAAGAACTGAGTCCATGTAAGTGAAGCTGCCTCAGCCAGACTACTCAACTCATAAGCACGCCACCACTGATAGGCTGCTCCTCTAAGCTGGAATGTGGTAAAAGAAACCCCGCTACGCTCATAGTACAGAGAATACGATGACACTCCTCCAGAAAACCCTGAGCATCATGTGTAGCTAATCCGCTGAAGGTAGGTGGGTGGTACTTCTTGTACCTCTCAAGTCTGAGTTGTTCCACCTCAGAAGCTGCTGCCCTAACCTCGGGCTGAGCTGGAGCTACTGGCTGTATTGGTACAATCTCTGGAACCTAGTCGACCTGAGCCTGCTGCTCTAGATACCGGCGACGGGAGTCTGTGCTCCTCCCCCGACCTGAGATGTGGCAGGAGCAAGTGGAATCAATCCAGCCTGAGCTAAGGTGCTGAACATGCTCAGAAACTAGGCTAGAGGCTCCTGGAGGGCTGGTGCAGGAACAGGTATCTCAGGTGTCTGCCTTCCAGCTTGAGCTACTGTGGGCTCCTCTGTAGCAACTCGTGCGGGTGCTCTGGCTTCACCACGTGGACGTCCTCCACCTCTACCCCGGCCCCGGCCTCTCATGGCTCTAGCAGGGGGCGCGGGTGCCTGGTCATCAGATCCACTTGTACGTGTCCTCACCATCTGTGAGAGAATAGAATTCAGAAGTTTAGAATCTTTGAAGTCAACAATTTTCTCACGACAAGGAATCAAAGTAGTGAAATTTTCCTAACAGTTTCATCGCCTCCCAAAGATAAGTACAGATGTCTCCATACCGATCCGCAAGACTCTACTAAACCGGCTTGTGACTCACAACACCTACGAACCTAGACCTCTGATACCAACTTGTCACGACCCAAATTTCTCCTCTGTATAACGCCGTGACAGCACCTAGTCTCTACGACTAGGTAAGCCTAACATTCGCAGAATAATAAAATGAAAACAAAAGTTTTAACACCTAATTGTTAAAAAATACGCAGCAAATCCCAAAACTCGGAACATCGTGAATCACAACCTACAGAAGGAAAACTCTAGTGTCTCTATATATTAGAATTCTAACAAGTAAAATACAGAAGATAATGGACATGAGAAAGAGTAGAAGGGGACTCCGAGGTCTGCAGACCCGGTAGATATATCTTGAAGTCTCCAAAGCTATCCCGGCTCACTGATAGTGCGGCTGATAAGGTGCACCTAGATCTGTACACGAAAAACATGTGCAGAGAGTAGCATGAGTACACCACAATCGGTACCCAGTAAGTGCCAAGCCTAACCTCGGTCGAGTAGTGACGAGGTCAGTCAGGGCCCTACTGGAAGGTAACAACTCAGTACATAAAACAAAAACACAACAGGGGATCTCCCGAGATGCCGTCTCGTAGTCCCAAACTTAAATGTGCAAGGGGATCTTCCGGAATACCGTTTCGTAGTCCCAAAGTAAATGTGCACGGGAATCTCCCGGTTTACCGTTCCGTAGTCCCAAAGTAAATGTGCAGGGGAATCTCCCAGAATACTGTTCCGTAGTCCCAAAGTAAATGTGCAGGGGAATCTCCCAGAATACTGTTCCGTAGTCCCAAAGTAAATGTACAGGGGAATCTCCCGGAATACCATTCCGTAGTCCAAAAGTAAATGTGCAGGGGAATCTCCCGAAATACCGTTTCGTAGTCCCAAAGTAAATGTGTAGGGGAATCTTCCGGAATACCGTTCCGTAGTCCCAAAGTAAATATGCAGGGGAATCTCCCAAAATACTGTTCTGTAGTCCCAAAATAAATATGCAGCGCGAATGATAGAAATACAACTACATCACAAAATTCTTACAATTTAGCCTAAGTATCAGTCAGGGAAGAAGCAGGAAATTTCACTAAGCATGCTGCACATAATTCACATAAACAATTAAGACACCTAGACATGTTGTATTAGACGAAACATGATAGCTACACATATCGGAATAACTCAATTAAGGATGAAAATAGATTAGTATTCATTAAAATGGTATAACTCAAAATAACTGGAAAACATGTTGCTGCTCGGCAAGAAAATCAGGTTTTACCACGAGTAGCCCGTGTACGTACTCGTCACCGCACGTACACGGCACTCACATAGCACAATAGTTCCAAATCCTAAGGGGATTTCCCCCACGCAAGGTTAGGCAAGCCACTTACCTCGAACCAAGCTCAATCAATCAGTCATAATGCCTTTTCCACGAGTATCCGACTCCGAATGGCCCAAATCTAGCCAAAAGCAATTACATATCATAAATACAACAATAATAGACTCATCTAATTAACAAATCAGCATTTTAACGAAAATTCCAAAATTAACTCAACAATCGTCAGTACGGCCCACATCTCGGAACCCAACAAAAGTTACAGAATATGAACGCCCATCCAACCACGAGTCCAACCATATGCATTTCACCAAAATCCGACATCAACTCGAACCGCAAGTATTCAATTAATGTCTAAGAAGATTTCTACCATTTTCAACTCAATCTTTACCCATTGGAACTTAAAAATCTTTCCACAACCTTATTGGTATGTATACATAATGCTCTTACACCCAAGAATCATACTATAAATCAACCATTTTTACTACAAACCCGAAATTGAAGAATTGAGAAAAGCAATTCTTACCTCTTTGAAGCCCTAGCAAGATCCTTGTGAAATCTTCAAACCTTGAACAAGAATTGATGGATAAATGACTAAGTCTTCACTTTCTCTCTCTAAAATGCTCTCACCTCTCTCTAACGTATCAGATTTTGGCTCAAAAATGAGCTTCAAGGGCTATAAATCGAAATTGGGTCGGGTCAAAAATTAGAAAGAATGGAAGCTCAGACGCAGTTATGCGGTCGCATATGCGATCGTATAACAGGTATTCGGTCCGCATAACGACCGCATAATTTGGCCTCTAAAGCTAGGCATTACTGACCCGGTCTGCGGTCATTATGCGGTCTGCATACTTGTTCTGCGGTCACATAATGCACCGCAAAATAGGTCTGCGGTCGCATAGTGCATCACAGATTTTCCTCAAATCTTGCCCCTCTACTGATAGACTTTGCGACTATTATGCGGTCCGTAGAGTGATTCTGGGACCGCATAGTGGTCGTAGAAATGACCCTTTTCCGACAAAAGTTTTCCTTTACACATCGGTGCATTGTTCAACCCAAAAAGTCCGAGAACTATCTATAATCTTTGTACTAATTGATCCACCTCGGCACTACCAAACCTTAATTTCCTTAGAAAAAATTTCTCCGGAGTCGTTACACATAAGTCAACATCCGGTCTACCTTTTCAACTTAAATTCTAAACCTTGGAACTAAGTGCTCCAAATCATTTCAAAACCTCACCGGACCCAAACCAATTACCCCGGCAAGCCACATAACAACTGTAATTCATAATTTGAGCAGTAAATGGGATATAATACTCAAAACGACCGGTCGGGTCGTTACATAATCAATCCTGTTACGGCGTGCAACCCGCTCCTCCAACATATTCATTTCCTAATTCTTATAAAAGAAATTTTCCCAATAAATGTAACAATTAATATAAAATTATAAGACAACAAGCATACAATAATTATGGTTTAATTATGAAGCAAACAATGACAAATAGCAAATTATTATGGAAATCAGGGAGCAAATAGGCAGTGTAATATTTAATATGATAAATGTCAAATAACAATTAAGGCACATAATTCAAATAGCATGTAACAATTAATGCGGGAATTCAAGAATTAATATTTGACAAAGAATAAGTGAGACAATTATTATAATAATTAATTTATGATTAAAAATAATTTATGATATTTTTTTCAAGTAAGCAGGCAAACAATTAATTTGACGACGTATAGACACTCGTCACCTCGCCTATACATCGTTCACATAAAATTCACATAACAAATAATTTAAGGGTTCTATTCCCTCAAGTCAAGGTTAACCACGACACTTACCTCGCTTTGCAAATTTCAATCAATTACTCAACAATAGCTTTTCCTTTTACATTTGTCTCTGAAAGCTTCAAATCTATTCACAAACAATTCAATATACTCAATACTAATCATAGGAATTAATTCCATATGAATTTACTAATTTTCCGGATAAATTCCGAAATTTATTAAAATATTCTGTAGTGGGACCCACATCTCAAATCTCGGAAAAACTTACGAAATCCGAACACCCATTCCGATACGAGTCTAACCATACAAAAATTATCCAATTCCGATATCAAATGGACCTTCAAATCTTAAATTTTCGTTTTTGGAAGATTTTAGAAAAATCTCATTTTTCTTCCATAAATTCACGGATTCATGATATAAATGAGTATGAAATCCTGAAATATAATCAATATAGGATAAGGAATACTTACCCCAATGTTTTTCTGTGAAAATCGCCCAAATTTGAGAAATGAATCAAAAAACCAGTCCAAAAGTCATTTTGTTCAGCTGCAGGTGTCGCAATTGCGACCTGAGCTTCGCAAATGCGAAGAAACACTTGCAATTGCGAGGCCCTTCACAATCCCGCTGCCTTCGCAAATGCGAAGATTATGTCGCATTTGCGACAATTGGCCCTTCGCAATTGCAAAGATAAACTCGCAATTGCGAGAACTGCTGGCCTAGGCTTTCTTCGCAATTGCGATAAAAATCTCACAATTGCCATACCTGCTAGGTTCGCATTTGCGATGCCTGATCTCACAATTGCGAGATCAGAGGCCTGCAACAGGTTCAGTTATACCAGCAAAATTTTCTAAGTTCAAAACATCATGTGGCCTATCCGAAACTCACCCGAGCCCCTCGGGACCTTATCCAAATATCTCAACAAGTCCCGTAACAAAATACGGACTTACTCGGGGTCTCAAATCACATCAAATAACATCCAAATTGCAATTCACAGCTCGATTCGGACTTTGAGTTTTAAACTTTTTAATTTGTAAATTTTGTGCCAAAACATATTAAATGAATTCAGAATGACTTTAAATTTGGCACACAAGTCATAAATGACATAACGGAGATATTCAAATTTTCAGAATTGGATTCCGGCTCCGATATCACAAAGTCAACCCCGTGGTCAAACTTGGAAGTCTTTAGCCTTTAAATTGCTAGTTCCTTTAAATGGCCATAACCTGAGCTAGGGACCTCCAGATTAAATTCCGGGCATACGCCCAAGTCCCAAATCATGATACGGAGCTACTGGAACTATCAAAACAGTGATCCGGGTCCGTTTGCTAAAAATGTTGACCAAAGTCAACTCAGTTGAGTTTAAAGACTCTATTTCACAGTTTAATCCATTTTTCACATGAATACTTTCCGAAAAATTTTACGGACTGCGCACGCAAGCCAAATAATTCTGTGTTCTAAGACCTTAAAAAGTACCATTTATCATTCCTCGACTTGTGTGCGCAGTCCATACAATTTTTCGGAACGTTTCATGTGAAAAATGGATTAAAATGTGAAATAGAGCCTTAAAACCCAACTGTGTTGACTTTGGTCAATAGTTTGAGCAAACAGACCCGGATCAGTGTTTTGATAATTCCGGTAGGTCCGTATCGTGATTTGGGACTTGGGCGTATACCCAGAATTGAATTTCAAGGTCCCTAGCTAGAGATATGAAATTTTGAAGAACAATTAAAAGCTTGAAAGCTTAATAATATTTAAGAAATTACTGATATTGGATTTATTGACCTCGGGTTCGTATTTTGGTTCCGGAGTCCGGTGTAGGTCCACTATAATATTTATGACTTGTCTACCGAATTTTGTGAAAATCGTAGTTGATTTGACGTGATTCGGACGTCCAGTTGTAAAAACATAAGTTTTAAAGTTTTCTTGAAAACTTCCTTTGATTTGGTGTCCGAATCGTAGTTCTAGGTGTTATTTTGCGATTTGATCGCGCGATCAAGTTCGTATGATGTTTTAGAACTTGTGTGCATGTTTGGTTTGGAGCCCCGAGGGCTCGGGTGAATTTCGGATAGGCTACGGGATGATTTCAGACTTAGGAAATCCGGTTTTCTGCAGACTTCAGGCTTCTGGCGTGTTCTTCTTCGCGTTCGCGAAGGTACTCTGTGATGACCCAAAATATCATCTTTACATTTAATAATTAATTCTATGTTCTAAGACCTCGAAAAGTATTATTTATCATTTAATTAGAGATTTAAAACTCATTTGTGTTGACTTTGGTCAACATTTTGAGAAAACGGACTCGGATCAGTGTTTTGACAGCTCCGTTAGGTCCATATCATGAATTGGGACTTGGGCGTATTAACGGAATCAAATTCCGAAGTCCCTAGCCCGAGATATGGAATTTTGATAAAAAATTAAAAAGTTTAAGTTCAAATAGTGACCGGATGTCGAATTATGTGCAAACGACCCCGGGATAGAATTTTGATGATTCCAACAGGTTCATATGGTGATTTTGGACTTAGGAGCGTGATCGAAATTTTATTTGGAAGTCCGTAGTGGAATTATGCTTGAAATGCCGAAAGTTGAATTTTTGGAAAGTTTGACCGAGGGGTTGACATTTTGTGTCACGACCCAAACTAACCCCTGTCGTGATGGCGCCTATCGTGGAACTAGGCAAGCCGACTCATTTCCAAAACAAACTGATATTTTTATTTCAAAGATAATTTCAATGTTATTTAACATAAACAAACCTTTGTAAAGGAGTTCCAATCAAAATACAAGTGCGGAAGGAAAAAGCCCGACATCGGGGTGTCACTTGTCATGATCATCTACTACAATCTGTCTAACAATATCAACGCTAACTCAGCCTGGAAAATAGCTAAATACAACTAGAGGAAGATAAGAGGGAGAAGAGCAGGGCTGCGATCGCCAGGCAGCTACCTTGCTATCCCCGGGAAAATATGCAATCAGAACAATCAACAACCGCTACCGTGTCCAGCTACAACTGGATCTGCACACAAGGTGCAGGGAGTAACGTGAGTACGCCAACTCAGTAAGTAATAACAATAAATAAAGACTGAGTAGTAGTGACGAGCAATAAAGCATATAACATTCATATCAGGAAATCTCAGTAAATACCACATGCTTTTAAAATTTGAATTTGAATCAAAATATCTCGTTTAAACCCAGTTCCAGTAAACATTATTTAAAGATATTTTTCAACAGTTTTCAAACAGAGGAAAATGCAAAGGTGAGCAAAAATGATGAAATCATAAACAGCCCTTCGGGCAAAACATCACTCATATACAGCCTCTCAGGCAAACCTCACAGTCACTTGTACCACTCGGGCATATCTCACAGTCACTATGGCCACTCGGGCATACCTCACAATCACTCATGCCTCTCAGTCACTCAGCACTCGGCACTCGCACTCAGTAGGTACCTGCGCTCACTGGGGGTGTGAACAGACTCCGGAGGGGCTCCTCAGCCCAAGCGCTATAATCTGCACGGACAACTCACGTGTTGCACGGACAACTCACGTGCTATAATAATAAAGTATGATGCAGGCGGGCAGTCCCGATCCATACTCATTCTCACAAATCAGGACCTNAATAAATAAAGACTGAGTAGTAGTGACGAGCAATAAAGCATATAACATTCATATCAGGAAATCTCAGTAAATACCACATGCTTTTAAAATTTGAATTTGAATCAAAATATCTCGTTTAAACCCAGTTCCAGTAAACATTATTTAAAGATATTTTTCAACAGTTTTCAAACAGAGGAAAATGCAAAGGTGAGCAAAAATGATGAAATCATAAACAGCCCTTCGGGCAAAACATCACTCATATACAGCCTCTCAGGCAAACCTCACAGTCACTTGTACCACTCGGGCATATCTCACAGTCACTATGGCCACTCGGGCATACCTCACAATCACTCATGCCTCTCAGTCACTCAGCACTCGGCACTCGCACTCAGTAGGTACCTGCGCTCACTGGGGGTGTGAACAGACTCCGGAGGGGCTCCTCAGCCCAAGCGCTATAATCTGCACGGACAACTCACGTGTTGCACGGACAACTCACGTGCTATAATAATAAAGTATGATGCAGGCGGNTCCCGATCCATACTCATTCTCACAAATCAGGCCCTCGGCCTCACTCAGTCATAAACCTCTCAAGCCACTCGGGTATTTCAGTAAAACAGGGCAATCGGCCCAAAACATTTATATGCATCGAAATAGAGTCATAAAACTGAGTTATGCGGTAAACGGGTATAAACATAACTGAGTATAGATTTTCAATCGAAAACAATGAGAGGATGGTAAGAAACAGCCCCTAAGGGTTCAAACAACATTGGCGCAAGGCCCAAATATGGCATTCAGTCCAATTTACAGAAATCCTTTCTAAAACATATAAGTATCATATAGTTTCAACGAAATATGCAACTTTACAGTTGCTACGGGACGGACCAAGTCACAATTCCCCAAC
>AWOL01S0017501.1:0-63732 GCA_000715115.1 Nicotiana otophora
ACATACTGGCATTCAGGCCACTATGGCTTGAGAGGTTGAGATGGGTACTTCTTATGAGCTAGTAGTGGAGATAGCCCGTAGGATTGAGGGTGTACGTTAGCGGAGCTAAGAGGAGGGTATGAAAGATAAGCAGTTCAGGTATTCTGGAGAGTTCAGAGGTGCTCCGTCTGGGGGTAGATGTCAGTTCGTGAGAGGGCAGTCCAGTAGGCTTCCATATTCAGCACCACCGCCTCCTCGAGGTGCTCCAGTACGACCTTATTTCAGTGCTATACCAGAGAGTTCTTATCGCCCACCAGCTATTCAGGGTTCTTCCAGTGGTTATTAAGGTCCCCATGGCCAGCGGCTTATTGCACCGCAGAGTTATTACGAGTGCGGGTATCCCAGTCACATACGGATATTCTGCCCCAGGCTGCAGGGTAGACCAGTGCAGCAGGGTCAGCAGCCTATGATTACCACCCCAGTTGCTCCACCAGCCGTCAGACCACCTAGAGGTGGAGGACAGGTGGGTAGAGGCTATCCTAGAGGTGGAGGTCAGTCAGGTGGAGGCCATCCAGTTGGCGCTCCAGCTCGGTTCTATGCTTTTCCTGCCAGACCAGATGCAGAGGCCTCAGATGCTATTATTACAGGTATTATTTCTATTTGCGGCAAGGATGCCTCAGTATTATTTGATCCAGGATCCATGTATTCATATTATTCATCTCTATTTGCTTCATTCATGTGTGTTTCTTGTGAGTCCTTGAGTACTCCTGTTTATGTGTCCACTCCTGTGGGCGATTCTGTTGTTGTGAACCGGATCTACCGGTCCTGTATTATTACATTATGTGGTTATGAAACTAGAGCAGATCTCATATTGCTTGGGATGGCTGATTTTGAAATTATTCTGGGCATGGACTGGTTATCTCCATATCATGCTATTCTAGATTGTCATTCCAAGACTGTTACCTTGGCTATTCCAGCATTGACTAAGCTGGAGTAGAAGGGTTCGCATGTTAGTTCATTTAATCGAGTTATTTCTTTTATAAAGGCTCAACACATAGTTGAGAAGGGTTGTTTTGCTTATCTAGCCTATGTTTGTGATACTACTACAGAGACTCTGGCTATTGATTTAGTGCATGTAGTTCGGGAGTTCTCCGATGTATTTCCTTCAGAACTTCCAGGCATGCCACCTGCTCGTGATATTGACTTCTGTATTGACTTGGCTCTAGATACCTAGCCTATATCTATCCCACCGTATCGCATGGCTCCGAAAGAATTGAAAGAATTGAAGGAGCAGCTCGAGGAGTTACTAGCCAAAGGGTTCGTCAGACCGAGTGTATCGCCTTGGGGTGCACTGATATTATTTGTGAAGAAGAAGGATGGAACAATGCGGATATGTATTGATTATCGCCAATTGAACAAAGTCACTATTAAGAACAAGTACCCGTTGCGGTCAGGGTCGGGGTACCATCAATTTAAGATCGACTTGAGGTTGGGGTACCATCAATTTAAGATTCGGGATTCGGATGTTCCGAAGACTGCTTTTCGGACTAGATATGGTCATTATGAGTTTCTGGTCATGTCCTTCGGATTAACTAATGTCCCGACAACATTTATGGATTTGATGAACAGGGTATTCAGGCCATATATTTATTCGTTTGTCATTGTCTTCATTTATGACATCTTGATCTACTCGCGCAGTAAGGAGGAGCACGAGCAACATATTAGAGTGGTGCTTCAGACGTTGTGGGAACAAAAGCTATATGCTAAGTTCTCTAAATGTGAGCTTTGGCTAGAGTCTGTAGCGTTTTTGGGGCATATTGTATCGGGCAAGGGCATTAAGGTTGATCCCAAAACGATTAAGGAAGTTCATAATTGGCATCATCCCACTTCGGCGACTGAGATCAGGAGTTTTCCGGGTTTAGCAGGTTATTATCGTCGGTTCGAGGAAGGTTTTTCATCTATTGCAGCACCTTTGACCAAATTAACCCAGAAGGGTGCTCCGTTCTGATGGTCCGATGATTGTGAGGTAAGCTTCCAGAAGCTCAAGACATCATTGACTACAATACCAGTATTAGTGTTGCCTTCCGGTTCGGGGATGTATACAGTGTATTGTGACGCTTCACGCGTTGGTTTGGGTTGTGTATTGATGCAGGAAAGGTGAGTTATTGCATATGCTTCACGTCAGCTGAAGCCCCATGAAAAGAATTATCCGTTATATGATTTGGAGTTAGTTGCGATTGTTCACGCTCTTAAGATTTGGAGGCATTATCTTTATGGGGTGTCTTGTGAAGTTTACACTGATCATCACAGTTTGTAACATTTGTTCAAGCAGAGGGACCTAAATTTGAGGCAGCGCAGATGGCTGGAGTTACTGAAAGATTATGATATTACTATCCTATATCATCCGGACAAAGCAAATGTGGTTGCAGATGCCTTGAGTAGAAAGGCGGAGAGTATAGGTAGTTTGGCTTTCATTTCAGCAGAGGAGAGGCCGTTGGCTTCGGATATTCAGTCCTTGGCTAACAGACTTGTGAGGCTGGATATTTCAGAGCCCAGACGAGTTCTTACATGTGTTGTGGCCCAATCTTCACTATTTGAGCAGATTAAGGCTCGCCAGTATGATGACCCACACTTGATGGTTCTTCAAGAAACGGTACTACGAGGTGGTGCTAAGGAAGTTACTATTGGTACGGATGGTGTTCTGCGACTCCATGGTCGTCTATGTGTTCCTAATGTGGCTGGACTAAGGAAAAATATCCTAGAGGAGGCACACAGTTCCAAGTATTCTATTCATCTGGGTGCTACGAAGATGTATTGTGATTTGAGGCAGCATTATTGGTGGCGGCAAATGAAAAAGGACATTGTTGAGCATGTAGCTAGGTGTCTAAATTGTCAGCAAGTTAAATATGAGCACTAAAGGCCAGGTGGCCTCCTTCAGCAGATGACTATACCATAGTGGAAATGGGAACGCATCACTATGGACTTTGTAGTTGGGTTGCCATGAACCTTGCGGAAGTTTGATGCAGTTTGGGTTATTGTCGACAGGTTGACCAAGTCAGCACATTTCATTCTGGTTGTGATTACATATACTTCAGAGAGGTTGGCCCAAATTTATATTCAGGAGATAACTCGGTTGTACGATGTGCCAATTTCCATCATATCAGATAGAGGTCCTCAGTTTACTTCACATTTCTGGAGAGCAGTACAGAGTGAGTTGGGGACCCATATAAAGCTCAGCACAGCTTTTCATCCACTGACCGATGGGCAGTCAGAGCGCACAATTCAGATTTTGGAGGATATGCTCAGGGCATGTGTGATTGACTTTGGAGGTCAGGTGTATCGTTTCTTGCCTTTGGCCGAGTTTGCTTAAAACAACAATTACAAATCCAGCATCGAGATGGCTCCATTTGAGGCTTTGTATGGTTGGCGATATCGTTCGCCCATTGGATGGTTTGAGCCTGGTGAGTCTAAGTTATATGGTACTGATTTGGTGAAAGATGCCTTGGAAAAGGTAAAGTTGATTCAGGAGCGACTTCGTACAGCACAGTCCAAATAGAAAAGTTATGCGGATAAGAAAGCACGAGATTTATCATTTATGATGGGTGAAAAAGTTCTCATGAAGATTTCACCGATGAAGGGAATCATGAGATTCGGGAAGAAGGGCAAGTTGAGCCCAAGGTTTATAGGCCCATTTGAGGTGTTGAGACGACTTGGGGAGGTTGCTTATGAGCTTGCGTTGCCTCCCAGCCTATCGGGAGTTCATCCGGTTTTCCATGTATCTATGCTCCGGAAGTATCATGCCGACCTATCACACATGTTAGATTTCAGCACAGTGCAACTAGATAATAGCTTGGGTTATGAAGAGGAGCCAGTTGCCATTGTTGATAAACAGGTTCGCCAGTTGAGGTCCAAGAGGATTTCTGTAGTAAAGGTCCAGTGGAGGGGCCAACCAGTTGAGGAAGCGACTTGGGAGGCCGAGGAAAACATGCGGAGCAGATATCCACACTTATTCAGCACTTCAGGTATAATTCTAAACTCGTTTGAGGACGAACGTTTGTTTTAGAGGTGGAGAATGTAATGACCCAAAATATCATCTTTAAACTTAATAATTAATTCTGTGTTCTAAGACCTCGAAAAGCACTATTTATCATTAATCTCGTGCGCAGTTCGTAAAATGTTCCGGAAAGTTTTTATGTGAAAATGGATTTAAAATGTGAATTAGAGCTTTAAAACCTAAATGAGTTGACTTTGGTCAACATTTTGAGCAAACGGACTCGGATCAATGTTTTGACAGTTCCGGTAGGTCCTTATCGTGATTTGAGACTTGGGCGTATGCTCGGAATCAAATTCTGAGGTCCCTTGCCAGAGATATGGAATTTTGATGAAAAATTAAAAGTTTAAGTTCAAATAGTGACCGGATGTCGAATTATGTGCAAAGAACCCCGGAATAGAATTTTGATGATTCCAACAGCTCTGTATGGTGATTTTGGACTTAGGAGCGTGATCGGAATTTTATTTGAGTAAAATTGGTATGGTTGGACTCGTACTTGAATGGGTTGTCGAATTTCGTAACTTTCGTCGGATTCCGAGATAAGGTCCCCACGGACGAAGTTTTAATTAATTTCGGGATTTTTATTAAAAATGTAGTATTTTCTTATAGAACTGATTCTGATAAATTTTAGTGATTGTATCAAATTATTTTTGTTTAGATTCGAGCCAATCAATGTTGGATAATCGAGGAAAGGGCCTTCTAGTGGATTAACTTGGAGCAAATTGAGGTAAGTCTCTTGTCTAATCTTGTGAGGGAAAAATTTACCCCATAGGTGATTAAATTAAATAATTGTTGGTAATTGCGGGGGCTACGTACGCACGAAGTGACGAGAGTCTGTGCGTAGCTACTATTAATGCTAAAGTCCGGGTAGTTTAGGACTCAAAGCAGAAATTACTTGTGTAAATTGTATTCTTTAATAATTAAATTATTTGATGTATATATTGTGAATTGTCATGAAAGGTGGTAAAAGATGAAATTTTCAAATGCTTAAATTTTGTTTAGATTAATTAATTGTCGAAATAAATTGTTATCCTCTCAAATAAATTTTACAATAAATACTCTTATTCCGGAGGTACGTAAGAAAATATCCTCTTTTCTTGTGGATCGGGCCGAACGCCTCGGCAGGATAGATGCATCTATGGATCCTGCCGCACATCCCTCGACAGTGTACACAATACTTTGGATCGGGCCGTACGACTTTGGCAGAAATCGTGCTTAATAATAATAATTATACGATACTTTGATAGTTTATTTCAGCTTGTGAAGCTAATTGATAAATTGGAAATTTATTGGAATTGAAGGAATTTAATTAATATATTGAGGATTGTTGAATTTTAAGGAATTTAATTATTTCTGCTGGTTAAATAAATTATTGTAAATTCTGTGAATCATGCTGATTTAGATATTCTAGTTTTATTTCAATTTTTATTATTGACCCATAGTGAGTGTCAAAGTTGTCCATCTCGTCTCTACCACTTCGAGATTAGACTTGATACTTATTGGGTACACGTTGTGTACGTACTCATACTACACTTGCTGCACTTTTTGTGCAGGATCTGAGACAGGTACTAGTGGAGGACCTATCATCACATATCCACGTCATTCCGAGGAATAGTGGTAAGCTGCCTTTCTTAGCCGTTCTGTAGCTACCAGTGTCTCTTCTTATATTTAAATTCTGTCTATTTTATTTCAGACATTATTTGGAGTTTTGTATAATCTACTAGATGCTCATACACTTGTGACACCAAGTCTTAGCACACACATTGGTAGAATTTGGTATTTTATTATTTGTTCTTGGACTAAAAGTTTAATCAATATATGTTTAATTTATTAGTTGGCTTGCCTAGCTATAGTTTTGGGCGCCATCACGATCTATAGGTGAAATTGGGTCGTGACAGCTTATGGGTGAGCTTCGTAGTTTTGTAACCCACTTATATGTTTATCCCTGTTGGGAGATTTGAAGATGTGTGCTCGTGTCCGTCATTTTTATTTTTGGGAACCATTTTGGATTATAAGTCCAAAAATAATTTTTATTATTCATTACAGTGGGTTTGATGTGTTTCGAAATAATTGATTCAAATTTTATAAATTATATGTCCTACCGGTATGAAGGTTCATTATGTATTATGAAAAATATTTACGAAATATATTGAATAGAAGAAAGAAAGGAAATAAAAATTTCAGTTGGCACAATGTGCAAAATACTTGTGATTTGGAGTTGAGGACGAGATCCTCACATTTTTATATGATGTTAAATATTTGAACGGGGCTACAAGCCGCGGTGGAAGTTATATATGGACGAGATCCTTATGGTGAAATATTTATGAGTTTAAATTCTCCCTTTGTGAAGATTAATTTGTACTATAGTACTAATAGGGAGTTATGCCTGATATGCTTATGTGATAATTCCTTTATGTGTTTCTGTGCCATAATTGTGCTGTAATTATTGAGTTTTAGCCTACGAGGTGAGTGCCCAGGTGGCGTTAAATGTGACTCTTTAAGTCGGGTAAATAGTTATGAGGTCTTCATGCCTCACATTTTGTTGTTTGTGTAGTGAAAATTCGAAACGAGGTGTTGGTTAAAATGAGATTAATTGAGGATGCTGGAATTAATTATGAACAGCTTTTAAGACTAGAGATGTGGTGATGAGAATACATATGATGTGCTTCATGTCCTGATATCATTATGATAATGTAGTGCTTGTAATGTTGAGATTAGTGTTATTGATATATACCTTGTGGTATTTTGTTGGGTTGTGGATGTGTTGTTAGGAGTTGTTTTGGTAGTACTCTGACAAGTGGATAGGCCCAATTACAGAGGAGACTCTGCCGAAATTTCTGAAAAATTTGGGAGTTAGTAAAATTTGGGGGATTGAGACGTGCAAAAGAAGAGATAAGTTATGTTATGTGTTTGGGGGCGAATGATCCTAAGCAGAGGAGAATGTAATACTCCAGAAAAATATTGAAGTACTTCAACACTATCAAGAAAGTTGATGTGTGCGTAGGCATGAGTTGCTATAGATAGTTGAGACTAATACCGTGCGTTGTTGTAAAATCAGGCCTTTTGAAAATGTTTGGAGTGTAAGAAATTGGTCTTAAAGTTTACAAATATGGATAAAAGAAATAATCTCAATGGAGATGGAGTTGTCAGGCTTATCTCAAAGCAGTAATGTGGGATCAACCGTGAGTATATGTGTAAAAGTAAAATCATCAATTTGGTAACCTTAGAATAATTCTTAGCACGTTCGAGGACGAACGTATGTTTAAGAGGTGGAGAATGTAATGACCCGACTTGTCGTTTTAAGAATTAATGCCCCGTTCAGTGACTTAAGGTCTCGAGAAGTTTTGTAATATGTATTATGACCCGTGGGTGTGGTAAGGTTTGATTTTCGGAAGCTTCGGAATTTAATTAAAAGAACAATTCTTATTTAAAAGCTTAAATGAAAAGAGTTGACCGGAGAGTTGACTTTTGAGCAAACAACCCCGGAATAAATTTTTATGATGTCAATAACTTCGTATGATGATTTCGGACGTAGGCGTATGTTCAGATTTGGATTTAGAAGTCCATAAGATAATTCAACGCATTTTGGCGGAAGTTGGAAAATAGAAGATTTTTGGAAAGTCCTACCAAAGTTTGAATTTTTGATAACGAGGTTGGATTTTGATTTTGAAAATTGGAATAGCTCCATCACGTCATTTATGACTTGTGTACAAAATTTGAAGTCGTTCCGGATTGATTTGATATGTTTCGGTGCAAATTATAGAAGTTGGAAGATTTGAAAAACTTATAATTTGATTCAATGCACGATTCGTAATTTCGGCGTTGTTTGATGTGGTTTGAAGCCTCGACTAAGTTCGTATTATATTTTGGGACATGTCGGTATAATTGGTTGAGGTCCCGGGGGCCTCGAGCGAGTTTCGGATGGTTAAACGGACCAAAATTGTGCTTGAAGGAATTTTTGAATTTTTCCAGTTCTGGTACCATCACACCTGCGATGGAAATGGTCGCAGGTGCAAGACCGCATAAGCGACAAAATGGTCGCATATGCGGCCTGGAGTGAGAAGGGCAAAGGTCGCAGGTGCAATGCATTTTCCGCACCTGCGTGAGCACAGAAGCGGAAGCTCTTCCGCAGATGCGAGGGCAGTGCCTGTGGACGTCGCAGAAGCGAGAATTTGCTCGCAAAAGCGAGCTCGCAGGTGCGATAAAATGGTCCGCAGGTGCGAAACTGGGCAGAATGTTAAGGACTAAAAATGGTCATTTTGCCATTTTCGTTTTGGATTCTTGGAGTTCGGATTTGGGCGATTCTGGAGGGATTTTTCACAAACGTGATTTGGGTAAGTGTTCTATATTGTAAAGCAATTATATTTCATGAATCTATAGTTATATTCATCGTTTAACCCGGATTTAAATGGAGGAGATCAAGATTTTTGTAAAATCTTCCAAGAAATTTAAGATTTGGAGGTCGATTTGTTATTGAAATTCAATAAAATTGGTATGGTTGAACTCGTATCAAAATGGGTGTTTGGATTTCATGACATTTATGTCGGGGTTCCAAGAGGCGAGTCCCGCGTTGACTTTTGTTGACTTTTTGGAATAAATTTTTAAGTCGACGTATTATTATCCGAAATTATTTCCAATGAATTTTAATAAAGTTGTACAATTAGTTTGGATGGATTTGAGTGGTCCAGAGGTCAAATCAAGCAAGAAGGCGATTTTGGAATATCAGCATAACTTCAAAAAGGTAAGTGTCTTGCCTAACCTCGAGTGGGGGAATTAACCCTTAGGCATCGAGTCTTATGTGCCATTTGTGAAATGTGAAAAAACGTGTACGCGAGGTGACGAGTACGTACTCGGGCGTGTATGTGCAAAATTTATTGAGTTAAAGTCTTGGGCATATTGTGTAGTAAATTGAATAATTGTTGGGATATACTTAATCATCTGTTTGCCATGCCTCAAATCACATTTATTGAATTTGTTTTTATATGACAATTTGATGTAATTATTACCTGTATATTTATGTGAATTCCTTGAGTTTGATGGTTTGATATTCTTGAAATTTAATTTCATTATGAATTTTCCCTATGCAAATAATTAATTAAGCAAGCTCAAGAAGATGTGCTAATATAATTATCTAAATTTGGATTAATGAAGGCTTTGCTTTATGCTGAATAATTTCAATCTATGTTGAATGATTTTGAGATTTTATATACATTGTGTGGAGCCTTGGGATATTTGTTGTGAAACTAATTATTTTTATTATATCCTTGGAATTGATTGTGGCCATTGGGAAAATTGTGATATGAATTGATTTTGTTATGTTGCCGTGATAATTTTCCGTGTAAATTTTTGTGTTGTGTGAGTTGTTATTTTGAGGATATAAGGGTGGCATTCCACTGTTGATATTATGTGGGTATAAGGGTGGCATTTCACTGTTGTTGTGTTGTTGTAATATTGTCTGGGCGGAGCGATAAGGGTGGCTATAGGAGAGATAAGGGTGACAATAGGAGAGATAAAGGTGGCTATTGATATTGTCAGGGCGGAGGGATAATGGTGGCTATTATAGGAGTGATAAGAGTGGCTATAGGAGAGATAAGGGTGACAATAGGAGAGATAAAGGTGGCTATTGATATTGTCAGGGCGGAGGGATAATGGTGGCTATTATAGGAGTGATAAGAGTGGCTATAGGAGAGATAAGGGTGACAATAGGAGAGATAAAGGTGGCTATTGATATTGTCAGGGCGGAGGGATAATGGTGGCTATTATAGGAGTGATAAGAGTGGCTATAGGAGAGATAAGGGTGACAATAGGAGAGATAAAGGTGGCTATTGATATTGTCAGGGCGGAGGGATAATGGTGGCTATTATAGGAGTGATAAGAGTGGCTATAGGAGAGATAAGGGTGGCGATTGTCAAGGATGATAGGTGATGATGTGGAGTGGTTGCATTGGTGATTTTATGTGATGTTGCGATTTTTCTTGTGTTTATTTTTATACCTTGTGCAATTTGTCTTGTTGTTAGTAAATCTATAATAGTCTGATTTATGTTGAAATTGGGAGCCTGTGGCTATTGTCAGGTGGATTGTGAAAAGAAATGTGGGCAAAAGGTGCAGTGAGTAAATAATGATGACATTGGCACGTGAATTGTCCGTGCAGTTGAGATATGAAACGTGGACACGAAGTGCCGAGGAAAATATGATGGTTTTATTATTTGCACGTGAACTGTCCGTGCAGATGTGATATAAAAAATGGGCACGAAGTGCCGGTGAAATATGATAATTTAATTATGGGCACGAAGTGCCGTGAAAATATGAAAAGAGCTGAGACCCGTACTTTTATGATTATGAAATGAGGTGTCACATGGTGACTTTTAATTGAAAGAAATATATTCAAAATATTTATTTGGAAGAATTTTTATTTAAAAAGTAATATTTGAAGGAATTGTATTTGAAAGATATTTATTTGAGGAAATTATATGTGAAAGTGAGTTATTTGGAAGAATTTTTATTTAAAAAGTAATATTTGAAGGAATTGTATTTGAAAGATATTTATTTAAGGAAATTATATTTGAAAAGGATTTATTGAAAGAATTGTATTTGAAAGATATTTATTTGAGGAAATTATATGTGAAAGTGAGTTATTTGGAAGAATTATATGTGAAAGATATTTATTTGAAGAACTTGATTTAATTGGGTGTACTTGTATTTATTACTTGTTGAGCAATATTAATAGTGTTCTTGTTACCATGTCAGGGATATCACTGGTTGATTTGTGTTGCCCTTATTGTTATTTGTTTTCTATTATTTTGTATATTATATTGCACATGTTATTAGACTAGTGAGTGTCTTGACTGTACTTCGTCTCTACTCCACTGAAATTAAACTTGATACTTACTGGGTAGCGACCATAGTGTACTCGTACTACACTTCTGTATATTTTTGTGCAGAGCCAGGTATTGGAGCTATCAGACTCGGATAGAGTTAAAGTGTGATAGCAATGATTCAGGGTAGAGTTGCTTGGTCGTCGCAGTCCCTTGGAGTCTATTCATTTCATTGTACTGTTAATGTTTAATCAAACAGTATTGTATATTCGGTCCTAGTAATCATTCTATGTATCCAGTTAGAGTTCCTCACTCAGTACTACCAGTCTTGGGAGGTTTTCATATTTGTTTCTGCTGTTAGTTTTGATTACCTATTTAATTCAAAAAACAAATCGCTTGAAATGTAATTGTAATCGGCTTACCTAGTCTTAGAGACTGGGTGCCATCATGACGCCTGTGGTGGGATTTTGGGTCGTGACACTAGAGTCCACGAAACTATAATTGGATGCCTCAATCTTAAGTCCGGTAATAGTGTGAAAATATTCTTCTGTAAATGCTACATCATGCCCAAAAACATTAAAAATCATTTTGCTTCTATCCTTGTAGAAAAATTGAGACAACGGCATACAATGAGTCAACTTCCCAGAGTGACTCACTTCATTCAACTCTAAAAACTTACCAAAAACACTATTCTTCAACAGATCCATTTGAGTTCAGGACAAAAAGGATGATATAATTTGTTTAAAATTTCGATCGCCTTTTCAATAACAATCGGCCGGAAACCATTCCTTAAAGTCATAAAATCTACCTCCCACCTAAAATTAAAATACAACACATATAAGCAACATTTCCTATAATTTTAAGATACAAACTTGAACATTTCAGGAATACGTACCTTCAATATACTACTTGAAGATCCATTTCTATAAAATCATGAAAACAAAGCATATTACAAATTAGATTACTAAACACGATCAGAATCCAGTATATAAAACATAACTAAAGTATAAACAGAACTCATCCAGTATAAAGTACTGGACAACAAAGCCTACATGTGGCAGTCTTCCAGTATAATATACTGGATAAAATTAATTAGAAACAATGAAACTCCAGAAACAAATACTGGGGTATAAAGAAGAAACATAATCAAAGAGCATAATAAAAAAAATACAAATAATCATTCAAAAAAAGTAATCACAAATAAAAAAAAACTCTAATCTAAACAGAACTTATCCAGTATAACATACTGCACAACAAGCTTACAGACGGCAGAATTCCCGTATAATATATTGGAATCAAACAAAACTTAAGTATATTATAATAATCATCCAGTATAACATACTAGAGGACAAACATTCAGATGACAGACTTCCCATATAATATACTGGACAAAAGTTATTACAAAATTCCATAAATAAAAAACAAAATCAAAAACCATCCAGTATAAAATACTGGGAAACAAGTCTTCAGAAGATAGACTTCACGTAAGATTTACTGGAATCAAACAAAACTCAAATATATTATAATAATCATCCAGTATAACATACTCGAGGACAAACATTCACATGACAGACTTCCTATATAATATACTGGAAAAATATTATTACAAAACTCCATAAACAAAAAACATAATAAAAAACTATCCAGTATAAAATACTGGGAAACAAGCCTTCAGAAGACAGAATTCCCGTAAAGTATACTGGAATCAAACAAAACTTAAATATATTATAATAATCATCCAGTATAATATACTGGTGTCACGACCCAAAATCCAATTAGTCGTGATGGCACCTAACCCAACCCGCTAGGTAAGTCAACTTTCAATTATTCATTTCTAATAATAATTATTAAAGAAATTTAAGTGAATAAAGATCTTAATCTTATACATCCCCCAAGAACTGGTAGTACAAATCATGAGCTTCTAAGAATAAAGTATACAAAGCAGAAGTGAAATAAATACATAGTCTGTTTGAATAATACATAAACAGAGCTTTTATAAATCTAAGGCTACCATGAACAAGATGCAGCTACAATAGGAATGCAGGTACATCTTCAAATCCCGCAACCATCGAGCACAGCAACAACAGCAGCCAACATCTGTACGCAATGTGCAGAAGTGTAGTATCAGTACAACCGACCCCATGTACTGAGTAAGTAGCAAACCTAACCTTAAGTTGAAAGTAGTGACGAGCTTCCACCAAGGTCGGGTCCAAAACCACTAGTTCACAACAGTCCATAACAACATAAAGATAATAATACCATAAGTAACTCAGAGATAAAATGCTCAGCCAAATCATGATTTCAAAAATAATAGTTCTTCCTTTCAAGTACATCCGTAAAAACCCAAATCGTTTGCCGAAGTTATCAAACTATGAATACGTTTGAAAACAATAATTTCTCCCAAAATCGTTTCAATAATAAATGAGATGTTTCATTTTCCTTCCAGATAACCCGTGTAAAAACAAATGCATCACTATGCCCATCTGTCAAAATATGTGAGAAATCATGAATGATGTGATGTTGTACAACATGAGGAAAATACATCTCTATGTATGTATGTCATGTGTGCATGCTAATGCGATGCAACTCAGTGATAAAATCATAAACAGCCCCTCGGGCAGACCTCACAATCACTCGTAAATAGCCCCTCGGGCATACCTCGCCATCTCTCATGCCTCCCAGTCATTCAGCACTCGGCACTCGCACTCAATAGGTACCTGCGCTCACTGGGGTGTGTGTACAGACTCTGGAGGGGCTCCTTCAGCCCAAGCGCTATGATCTGTACGGACAACTCACGTGCTATAATATCATATCAGAATCTGCACCAACAACTCACATGCCATAATAAGCCAATAAGGTTTGCTGCAGGCAGGCAGCACCGATCCATATAATAGTAATAATATATATAAAGCCAACATGCCCTACTGCGGCGTGCAGCCCGATCCCAAAAATATCCTCACAATTAGGTCCTCGGCCTCCCTCAGTCATCAATCTCTCCAGGTTCTCTCTCATGGGCTCACAATGTCATGAGAATAGCCCAAAATGATGATATGATGTATCAATAAATAATAACAGAGACTGAGATATGATATGCACTAAAATGAATATGACTGAGTATGAATTTTCAATTTAAAATAAATAATTCACAATAATATGACCTATGTGAGTCCCAATAATACTGGCACATAGCCTCAACATGATTTTAATATACTTTTCAGCTCAATTTCATTAACACATAAAATCGCATGGAAACTGCCAAGATTATTTACTACATAATTTCACAGAAACAATTATGTCACAATTTCTATAGTGCACACCTGTCACCTAGCATGTGCGTCACCTCCCAACAATTCACGAAATACATATATTCAGGGTTCATACCTTCAACTCCAAGATTAGAAGAGTTACTTAACTCGAACAAGCAAAATTCAATGTCGAGCAAGCTAAGCAATACTCCAGAAATTCCATTCTGCGCGTATCAACTTCCAAACGGCTCGAATCTAGTCGCAATTAATTTGATTCAGCCCACAAAAATTATAAGAATTAATTCCATATCAAAATACTAATATTTTCCAAAAATCTAAAATTATGCCCCAAAAATCACCTGTCGGGCCCACGTCTCGGAATCCAATAAAAGTTATAAAATCTGAAAGCCCATTCAACCACGAGTATAACTATACTAATTTTACCAAAATCCGACCTCAACTCGACCTCCAAATCTTCAAATCTTATTTTCAAATCCCTAAGTTCAAACCCCCAATTTACACCTCAAAAACATGTAATCTAGTCGGATTATTCGATGATAACTCAATGTTATGGAGTAGAAATGATCACAAGTGACTTACCTCAAATTTCCCTTGAACTCTCTCTCAAAATCGCCCCAAAAACCGTGTTTGAAGGCCCAAAAATGGCAAAACTCGGAACCCCCTCTGTTTTTAACATTCTGTCCATGATTTTCGCATCCGCGGTGATTTCTTCGCACCTGCGGTCTTCGCACCCGCGGTGATTTTATCGCCCATGCGGTCTTCGCACCCGCGGTGATTTCTTCGTGCCTGCGGTCTTCGCACCCACGATGATTTCTTCGTGTCTGCGGTCTTCGCACCCATAGTGCCTGGACAACCCATGCAGTTTCCGCTTCCGCAACTAATTCCTCACATCCGCGAGTCGCACCTGCGGCCCTTTTTTGCGCAGGTGCGATCACACCAGCATCCCAGCTGCTTCAGCTCTTCCTCCAAATCCAAATTCAATTCGTTAAGTATCTGAAAATCACCCAAGGCCCTCAGGACCCCGTCCGAACATACGAACAAGTTCCATAACATAACACAGACCAACTCGAGGCCTCAAATCATATCAAACAATATCAAAACGACGAATCGCACCTTAAATCAAAATCTATGAACTTTGAACTTTCAAATTCTATATCTTGTGCCGAAATATATCAAATCAATCCGGAATGACTTCAAATTTTGCACACAAGTCATAAATGACATAACGAAGCTATTCAAATTTCCACAATCAGATTTCAACCTCGATAACAAAAAAAGTCAACCCCCTGGTCAAACTTTCCAAAATTAAATTTTTGGCATTTCAAGCCTAATTCCACTACGGACTTCCAAATAATTTTTCGGACACGCTTCTAAGTCCGAAATCACCATACGGAGCTATTGGAATCATCATAATTAAATTTCGAGGTCATTTACTCATAAGTCAATATTCGGTCAACTATTTCAACTTAAGCTTCCAACAAGAAAATTTATCCTTCCAAGCTAACTCCGAAATAACTTTAAACCAAAATCGACAATTCACACAAGTCATAATACCTCGTAAAAAGTTATTCAAGACTTTAAATAGTTGAAAGGAGCATAAATATACAAAACGACCGGTCGGTTCGTTACAACTGGAGGACAAATATTCAGATGACAAACCTCCCGTATAATATACTGGATAAAAATTATTACAAAACTCCATAAACAAAAAATATAATCAAAAACCATCCAGTATAAAATACTGGGAAACAAGCCTTTATAAGACATATTTTCCGTATAAATATACTACATCAAATTTATTACAAAAATAAAATTCCATAAATAAATACCTTTTTTGTTTATCATTAAAACATAATCAAATACAGCATGCAAAAAATAAAAAACGAAACAAATAGCTAAACATTATCAGTAAAAAGCAGTATTTTAAAAATAAAAGAACTCCAGTATATAATAAAGCTCATATAACATATAATATACTTATCAAAACAAATTACGCAACGATTACAATATTACAACATAAAACTAATAACAGAGTGACAAAATTTTTAGAAATAAGACGAACTACTGAATAGATAAAAAATAAATTCAAACATATTATTGTAAAAACAACACTTACTCAGAAAAATTTGTAGAAAATTGAACCTAAACCCAAACTAAATTCGAAGAAACTGCTCTCACGAAAGTGAAATTCGTACAATGATGTAAAAATAAAGAGAAGAGCAATTAAAAATGAAAAGTAACTAAAACAGACTGTTAAAAAGGACAGGGGAAGTTATGTCATTTATTAATATATTTTAAGTTAAAATGGCTAGAAATCGATTACATTAGTGATGGTGGCTATTTTTGGATAGCCAGCCGTAAAAATGTTTGCACCATGCCATTTTGACCTTGGAGTATATAATTTTATGGCTTAGTTCCCTGATAAAGAATAGTAACCCAGACTGTATCGGTCAGGAGACAATAGAAGGCAAGCTTGATTATCTTCACTGCAGAGGAATATTATTGAGGAAAACTCAAGTTACAAGAAATGTAGATATATCCAAACTTTACCTATGTACGTGACTTTGGATTATAAAGAGATTATCAATTATACCTAATAACTAAGTTGTTTGCCCCAAAAATGGATAGAGTTGAATTTATACGTAGTTCTAAGGATACATGGTATAGCTTGGTACAAATCAGAAAAGTAAGTAGAAATATATCGAATATTGACTGTATAAAGGAATGAAATACAAACCAGATTGAGTAGAGAATGATTTATAAACAAGCAAGATGAATCAATGTCCAAGCTCAAAAAAGGATAATCTCAACTATATATCAATGTAATAATCTTTAGAATGTGAGTGTATCAATGTTTTCTTCTCTGAATGTTCAATCTTTTCCTCCTCTTCTTACAGAAATAATAGCCACTCTTTATATAGTGGAAGAACCTACTTTGGATATTATTAAAAATACATAATGCGGATCCCATAATAGATTAGTTAATTAGCTTTTCCTTAATTCCCGCCGAGATTCTCTCCTCCAGTGCGGCTATAATGACTCTTTGTCTCTTGGCTCGATCTCGGTCGGTCTCGGTATCAGTCGATCTCTGGGTCTCGAGCTCGATATTGACTCGGGCCCGGTATTGATCGGTCTCTGGATCTCGAGCTCGATTACACCACTGCATATCATAGTTCGATTTGGACTCGAGCTCTATATTTACTTCGAGTTCGGTATTTATCGGTCCCTTAATCTTGAGTTCGATAACCTGGCTTCAGATCTCATCTCGATATTATGGTGACGACCCTCAGTACATCATGTTCCAATATCGACTAATTATACGAAGGGCGAACCGAGTTTTGACCGTATACAGATAGTTCCCTCGTTTCTCTAAAGGAATGTGGCGAGAAACGATATGATTTTCCAAATTCCAACTAGGTGGCAATGACGTCAGCGATAAGCCCGATTATGACGTATGCGATAAACGTCCCATCGATGAAGTTACCAAGACATTAAATGTTTGCCAGTCGTTGGTCGGCCACTACCGGTTCTGAACTGTCATTATCAGGCCTATAAATATTCAAACTTTTACCGGTGGCGAGGATGTGGTGGAGCCCCATCTCGAGGAGTTCGTTCTGGTAGGGTGCTCGACTGTCATTGATTTCAAAGTTGAAAAACCTTCTTCAGTACAAGGCTGATGTAATGACCCAACCGGTCATTTTAACTTTAAGAACCCCATTCCCCTAAATAAAACTTTTCGAATATGATTTTAATAATTTATGACTTGCGGGGATGATTGGTACAGAAATTGGAAGTGATCGGGTTGAAATCAGAACAATTGGTTCCTTAGTTTAGCTTTAAAAGGCCAAGTTTGACTTCGGTCAAGATTTTACGAAAATGACCCCGGAATCGGGATTTGACGGTTCCAATAGGTTCGTATGATGATTTCGAACTTGGGCGTATTGTCACGACCCAAAATTCATTAAAGGTCGTGATGGCGCCGGACACCACTGTCAGGCAAGCCAACACTAAATAGTTAATTAAATGCTTATTTTAATATTTTTGAAATCGTAAATTTACTTTAATTTATCTAGTAAAGATGAATTTACAGAATAATAAAAATATTTTTCAATTTTAATATTAAACATCCCATAATCATCCCAAAACTCGGTGTCACAAGTGCATGAGCATTTTTTAGGAATTTAAAATAAAATACAATAACCGTCCGGAATACAAATTTGGACAGAAAAGAAAATAAAATACTCTGAAGGAGACTCTGTTGGCTGCGGGTCGTACATAAGATGCAGCTCACCTAAATCCCCGTAATAACCACGCCTCTGCCCCCACAAGACCACTAGTCATATATGTACCAGCACAAAACGTGCAACAAATATAGTATGAGTACGTAAATCAATGCATACCCAGTAATTATCCCGCCTAACCTCGAAGAAGTAGTGATGAGGGGTCGACTTCGATACTTACTGTGGCCATCAATAATATAATTAGTTGTGGATTTATTAAAAACGGCAGTAAACTCAAGAAAATCATGAATCAAGTAAACAGTTCCTTTGTTAATAAGAGGTTTCCAAATTCACATTTCATCATTTATCAATTTATCTCAGACCAGGGAGACAATATCAATATTTATAAATTTCAAGGCAAGCAATACAAGCATGCGCAAATCATGCCGAGGTTGTACCGCCCTATCCAACAAATATTTAAACTGTACACTGCCAGAGGGTCGAATGGCGCGAACCATAGATGCATCTATTTAATCTGCCGAGGCGAATGACCCGCTCCCATTAGAGTAGTAGGAAATACCCCACTCGCGAATCATATGTGTGACGCGGTCAAACATACATTTAACATTAAAATCATATCTCTTTCTTGATTCTTTTCAAAATAAGGGAAATTCAGCTTGAAGTTTTTTAAGGAAATTACACCGCTCGCGAAACATACATGCGACGCGCTTACACATAGATTTCTTCAGCTATTATATATTTCCTAAATTCTTTTCGAAAATACGAAGTTCAAATGAAACCTTTTAAATCTTAAGTTCTTCAATTTCAACTCCTTTCAAAACATTTAATAAGCAGACTCAATATCACTCCTTCTCAAGGCAAACAATGAACATAAATCAATAACAATATCAACAAGGCATGATGTGAGCCTAAAACTACCCGGACGTAGGCATAGCTAGTAGCTACGTACTGACTCTCATCACCTCGTGCGTACGTGGCCCCCACGAATAGAAGCACATAATAATTTAGTTCACCTATGGGGTTAATTCCCCCTTAAAGGTTAGAAAGGAGACTTACCTCGCTCCGTAGTTCCATAACCGGCGTCCGATCCCTTCAAACAGCACGAATCGATGCACAACTCCCCAAAACTAGCCAATAATTATGCAAACCCATTAATATATACTCAGATAATCAATATAATCCAAGTTATAACAATTTCTAACCCCGATCGAAAAGTCGATAAAAATCACCCTCGGGCCCACGTGCCCGGATTCCAAAACTTTTCGAAGATAACTTCACCCACAACCTCACGAACTCAAATATATAGTTTATTTTAAATTCCATGCCCAATTGCATGGTCACAATCCCAAAATACCAAATTCTATGCCTTCTACCAAAACCCCACAATTTATACTAATTTCCATGTTTACATCCTTATACAAACCATGTAATTAACTTATAATAAGTGGGAATCACTTACCTTGGCATTGATGATGCAGAATGAGCAACAAACTCGCTTCAAGACTGACTCTCATGGAGAAAATGAGGTGACAATGAGCCAAGCCCTCGTTTTTAAAGAACACACTGCCCAGCCCCGACATTCGCACCTGCGGAATCTTCGTCGCATCTGTGGTCTCGCAGGTGCGGCCAAAACCTCGCACCTGCTCATTCGCTCTGCCTAGAACGACTCCGCACATGCGCCCTCCTTCCGCATCTGTGCCTCCGCAGGTGCGGACATACCCTCACACCTGCGCTCCCAGATTCTTCTCTCACTCTCGCACCTGTGAGGCACCTCCGCATTTGCGACCTCGCAGGTGCGGACAACCCTTCACACCTGCGGTCACTACCCAGCTTTGCCCAAACCGCTCCTGCGACCTCGCACCTACGGCCCTTATTGCGCAGGTGCGATCACACCAGATATCAGCTGCCTCATCTTTTCTTCCAAGTCCAAGCTCGATCCGTTAACCATCCGGAATCCACCCAAGGCCCTCGAGACCTCAACCAATTATACCAACACGTCCCACAACACATTACGAACTTAGCCGAGCCTTCAAATCACATCAAACAATGTCGAATTCATGAATCGCACCCCATTCAAAGCTTAATGAACTTTAGAATTCCAAACTTCTACATTCAATATCGAAACCTATCAAATCACGTCCGATTGGCCTCAAAATTTGCACACATGTCATCTTTGATATTACAGATCTACTCCAACTTCCGAAATTGAATTCCGACCCCGATATCAAAAAGTCCACTCCCGGTCAAACTTCTCAAAATTATCCAAATTTCCAACTTTCGCCAAATGACCCCAAAATGACCTACGGACCTCCAAATCCACTTCTGGTCATGCTCCCAATACCGGAATCACCATACGAAGCTTTTCCCAGATTAGGAATTCCAAACGGACATCGATAACATTGAAATGCACTTTAACCCAAATTTATGGAATTCTTTCAAAATGCTAACTTCCACAATAGGTGTCGAAACGCTCCTGGGGTATCCAAAACCCGATCCGAACATACGCCCACGTCCAAAATCATCATACAAACCTGCTGAAATCTTCAAATCCCGATTCCGAGGTCGTTTACTCAAAAATCCAATCTTAGTCAATTCTTTCAACTTAAAGCTTTCGAAATGAGAATCTTCTTTCCAAATCAACTCTGAACTTTCGAAATTTCAATTCTGACAACGCGTACAAGTCATAATACCTGAAGTGAAGCTGCTCATGGCCTCAAACTGCCGAACGATGCGCTAGAGCTCAAAACGACTGGTCGGGTCGTTACATTCTCTCCCACTTAAAGATACGTTCATCCTCGAACGTGCTAAGAACTGCTCTGGAGTTTTCTGAAATCACTGCTTAACACCTCGTGCACCTACCCGTGCTACCACAACTCAATTGAGCACACTGGCTCAAGGAAATCTGAAGATTCCCCTTGTGTTTAGTCAAACTAGCCTTAGAGCCAAATTCCAACATCCGGAATCTTCTGCTAGGCCTGTTTCTAACATACAATAACCGTATCAATCACCACACGATGTACCAAGACATCACTGCATACCTTTGCTGAATTCACACCATGCACCGCATAATTCACATGACCATAATAATATCCTCTAATAACAATAGCCAAAATTCCCTGAATTTGATGTTCACCATACACCTCATGACATATATAAGTCTGGTTCCAACTCTTGCAATACTGCCACGACGGAAGAGACGTGTAGAAATTCATAACCAACTGCTGAGTCAACAAATCATTGAGTCTCTCCTCTTGACTAGAATCATCACCCCATTATGAACCGAATAATTGTGTTTGCTCTTTAAAATGCTTCATATAATTCGATCGCATTGATCCCAGATCCAAAAATCTCGTCTCATTAGTATAAGCTGCCAAGGCAATAAGCCACCTCAGGCACTGCCAAAAGTCACATATGATGCCACAATGTGCCAATAAGCTACAAACCCGAATGTGCTACTTAAGGAAAATGAACTTTAGAAAGGATTACTCAACCCGTGTAACTAATTGGACAACCGAAAAGGTGTCATGAACCTTCCTCAGAAAATGGGATACAAAAAACTCAAAAAATAGCTATAGGGGACTGTACTCAACGTCACACTATTGCGGCGTGCAACCCGATCCAAACAACATACCCGTGGCAGCATGCCACCTGATTCACACATCATAACCTGTAAGGAATTAGTTACCGAGCTAAAATGCTCATTATTACAAAATACCCGAATATCGGCCACAAGCACGCTAAGTGCATAATATCATCCCTGGGTAGATAGATAGTGCCATACGCTACGAAAGTCAAGCACAACTAAGGTGCGATATATGATCTGAATCTCGACAGCCATCTTGCTCACACAACATCATTGCTACGCGGAACCTCAGCACATGTGAAATTTATCAAGCCATTTCACCACTCACACGGCACAATATAGCATTACATGAAAAAGCCGACAACGAAACAATATCCAACGTCCGAATACTCTTCCATAAGGAGCATTATGCTGAAATGAACATATCCAGCCTGATATAGAGCCCATATTCATATTTAAATCCTTTCATGGACCTCAAGCCGATTCTGATCGCACCGTACCAAGTTAATAACCTTTTAAGGGTCCATAATAATCCCTTTTTCCCATAACACATAATAACAACCATCATAATCGGTACAAGCTTCCACAGTCCACCACCAGACGAACCGAGCGTCCTCCATGCACGAATTCCCAATTAGCGATATTACCACAATCTTCATACTTAGTTTCCATTCTTCAATCAATCAAGTGACTACACGTCACACTTATACAATCTTCCCATGGGATATGCTCCCATGACCTTCCGCACCAGGTAATAAGTTTGTACATTCATACTACCGGCCACACCAATGCTGTACAGTAATTCAAGAATCCGCATTCAGTATGCAAAGCATCTTCACACCAAGCACCGATCTCAAGTGACGCCAAAAATAATGCCAGCTGACTCTAACCATCTGAGTCCTTTCTCGCTCATCTGAGCTCGTGACATTCTTGTCAACACCGAACCACAACCTTGATCTTCAACTTCCAAATCCCATGCTAATCACCGCACTTAATGGCTCCAATGCGCAAGAGCACCAAAAATTTCATCATAACTCTGGAACCACTAATAGGATAAGCAATTCATCATATAGAAACATTTTACTTCCCACGACCACAGAAAATACAAACCTCGAGTAGTGGTTTAAACCACCCTAATCCTTCCGGGATCCGTCTACACATAACATGCCATAATGCTCGAATGCCCCCAAAAAATGTCAATTACGGCGGCCGTCAAACCTCGCACGTACCACCACAAATCACATGCACGACCCAACATGCTGAAGGAGCTGATCATTGCCATCATCATGCCAATTCAACCATTGCTAACCAAACCCGACTCCTCCTAATTTACTTTGGATCTTCCTTAGAAATAACAACAACTCCTTTATCAACATAACGAACTCAATCCGCACTCATCCCGAGTGAGCCCATTTCACGAGACCACATTGTCTCAAAACCCACGAATCATTTCATACCCTCCTTGTGCACATAATCGCATCTTCAACTGATATACCCATTCTGGTGATTTCTCTATAAATCCAAAGTTACACTTCCTCTTATGATACCCCGTAGACAAAAGATAACATGGAACACTCCAAGCTCCTTTATCATAATCTACTGCAAAAGCTCGATATTCAACCATACTATGGATTCGAAATCCTTAGACACCACACCTTAACTTTTGAATCTACTAGGACCGTTATTAAGAGTCACCCACTCTGACTTGGTCCCGAATATAATCAACTCCAAAGCTCTGCTAGCACATGAGCATCCTCTCAAAGAAGCACCTGGCCGAATCATCTTCTTTGTAACTCGCCTCTACACGAAGCATAAATCCTAAGTCATCCCAAAGCCTGAGCATGAATCGATAAGGCCAACTATAGCACACATTCCTCAAATCGCTTGCTCAAATTACCACTGATGTTCTCTTTCCTTAGTCGTAATAACCCATCAATATGCCAATAACCAGAAATATTACAAATAGACGACCATGCAATCCAATTGTGGGATGTGGGACTCTCCCACTTAGCTTGAAGCTACTATTGCATAAACCTGAAACCCACCAAGATTCTTCCTTCATCGACATGATCTAGCACAATCAACCCGCCAAATTCCTCGAAATCCTTTCTGTTAAACACTTCATGAATACTCTGAATCACTAGCCACATGCACATATTCGACCTTTTCCTGGATAGTCAAAAAATATTCTCCGTAGGAGCTTCGTCAACACCACGCAACTGCTAACCCGCTCCTAGGAGATGACCCACTTGTGGAAACTACATGCCGACATATTCCAACGTCGTTGTACTGGGTATAATTACTACGAAATCAGTAGATCATCCTGAGTCCGAGCTCATTCACCAGCTGCACCAGTCCATTCACTCCTCATGGATGTCAACTAAAGGTGCGGCAATATATTCCAATCCAAAGTCATGTGGTAACCTTCTTCATATCATGCAACTCCTTTCTATAACTCCCAATCTTCCTCAATATAGCAGCCAATATTCCAAATTAAGCTTGTAGACCTAGTCACTACCCACCATGAATCCCAAATCACTCTAAACTTTTCTCAAGGAGTATATTCATCCTACCACCGAACCCATATGCTACCTTGCCACTCTCTCACTTTGGTCAAACCCTCTCCTTTAAGCAACTACTCGACTTCTATTTCTCACACTTGGCCTTCTAGGAACTTAACCACCATAAGACATCTCCCACATGTCCTTCCTCATCCTTCGCTGCCTAGTTGTTGCCTTAAATCAAAATCTACCTTTGTAGCACTTGAACCGATAGATCGCTACCAACTTTAAACCCTTCCGGAAATCGTCTTTCTCAAGCCATCAATACCGGGAATGTTTATTCGATCCCGAACCACTACATATTGTGACCTTTGACAGTCGCTTTCTCGGCACCATTTATAATACACTGTCCCAAGGCAAATTAAAGGAAACCATAACACTGGCAAACTTATCAAATTATAACCAATCAAGGACGATGACGCCACATCACATACGAAGATTCCACCATGCTCGAAAATATCGAGTCCCGCTACTCCATCAACCCAAGTCTGAACATTCTTAGTTCGATTGCCTCTCCTCCGTCGGAAGTAAAATACCGAATCTCTATATCATGCACGGAGTAAACCTCCTTTCAAGTTATTCACCGCCCCGACACATGGGTAAGCATCCTACCATCACATCTATACTGGGCGATAACAACTCATGAGCATCATAGCAACTTGTGCATAGCCTCAAAGCTTTCAAAAGTACAGTTACTGAGCTGAAATGACAGAATATCTTTCCACAAGGCGACGACAATAGCCCAATCAATTACGCAGGGAGAAACATCCCACACCACATCTGTAGTACCATTATAATTCCTCAATTCCCTATTTATAACCAGCGCTTCATGTCGCATAAGATAGAATGGGAAACAAATGAAGGCATAAGCCTCAAAGGAAATCAAATCGCACGATGATGAATCAAGAAGGGAAGTTCTCCTAACAGCCCTGTAGCCTCTCAAAGATAAGTACAGACGTCTCCGTACCGATCCGCAAGACTCTACTAGACTTGCTCATGACTCGTGAGACCTAAGTGAACCTAGTGCTCTGATACCATGTTGTCACGACCAAAAATTCGTTAAAGATCGTGATGGCGCCGGACACCACTATCAGGCAAGCCAATACTAAATAGTTAATTAAATACTCATTTTAATTTTTTTGAAATCATAAATTTACTTTAATTTATCTAGTAAAAGATGAATTTACATAATAATAACAATGTTTTCCAATTTCAATACTGAACATCCCATAATCATCCCAGAACCCGGTGTCACAAATGCATGAGCATTTTCTAGGAATTTAAAATAAAATACAATAACCTTCCGGAATACAAATTTGGACTGGAAAAAAAATAAAATACTCTGAAGGAGACTCTGCTGGCTGCGGGTCGTATATAAGATGCAGCTCACCTAATTCCCCATAATAACTGCGCCTCTGCGCCCACAAGGCCACTAGTCATATATGTACCTGCACAAAACATTCAGCAAATAAGTATGAGTACGTAAATCAGCGCGTACCCAGTAAGGATCCCGCCTAACCTCGAAGAAGTAGTGATGAGGGGTCGACTTCGACACTTACTGTGGCCATCAATAATATAATTAGTCGTGGATTTATTAAAAATGACAGTAAACTCAAGAAAATCATGAATCAAGTAAACAATTCCTTTGTTAATAAGAGGTTTCCAAATTCACATTTAATCATTTATCAATTTATCTCAGACTACGGAAGCAATATCATTATTTATAAATTTCAAGGCAAGAAATACAAGCATGCGCAAATCATGCCGAGGTCTTACGGCCCGATCCAACAAATATTTAAACTGTGCACTGCTAGAGGGTCGAATAGCCCGAACCATAGATGCATCTATTTAATCTGCCGAGGCGAACGGCCCGCTCCCATGAGAGTAGTAGGAAATACCCCGCTCGCGAATCATACGTGCGACGCGGTCAAACATAAATTTAACATTAAAATCATATCTCTTTCTTGATTCTTTTCAAAATAAGGGAAATACAACTTGCAGCTTTTTAAGGAAATTACCCTGCTCGCGAAACATACATGCGACACGGTTACACATAGATTTCTTCAGCTATTATATATTTCCTCAATTCTTTTCGAAATTACGAAGTTCAAATGAAACCTTTTAAATCTTAAGTTCTTCAATTTCTACTCCTTTCAAAACATTTAATAAGCAGACTCAATATCACTCCTTCTCAAGGCAAACAATGAACATAAATCAATAACAATATCAACAAGGCATGATGTGAGCCTAAAACTACCCGGACGTAGGCATAGCTAGTAGCTACGTACGGACTCTCATCACCTCGTGCGTATTTGCCTCCCCCCCCCCAAATAGAAGCACACAATAATTTAGTTCACCTATGGGGTTAATTCCCCCTTACAAGTTTAGAAAGGAGACTTACCTCGCTACGTAGTTCCATAACTGGCTTCCGAGCCCTTCAAACAGCTCGAATCGATGCACAACTCCCCAAAACTAGCCAATAATTATGCAAACCCATTAATATATACTCAAATATTCAATATAATCCAAGTTATAACAATTTCTTACCCCGATCGAAAAGTCGATAAAAATCACCCTCGGGCCCACGTGTCCGGATTCCAAAAATGTTCGAAGATTACTTTACCCATAACCTCACGAACTCAAATATATAGTTTATTCTCAATTCCATGCCCAATTGTGTGGTCAAAAACCAAAAATACCAAATTCTAGGCCTTCTACCAAAACCCCACAATTTATACTAATTTCCATGTTTACATCCTTATACAAACCATGTAATTAACTTATAATAAGTGGGAATCACTTACCTTGGCATTGATGATGCAGAATGAGCAACAAACTCGCTTCAAGACTGACTCTCATGGAGAAAATGAGGTGACAATGAGCCAAGCCCTCGTTTTTAAAGAACACACTGCCCAGCCCCGACATTCGCACCTGCGGAATCTTCGTCGCATCTGTGGTCTCGCAGGTGCGGCCAAAACCTCGCACCTGCTCATTCGCTCTGCCTAGCACGACTCCGCACCTGCGCCCTCCTTCCGCATCTGCGCCTCCGCAGGTTTGGACATACCCTCGCACCTGCGCTCCCAGATTCTTCTCACTCTCGCACCTGCGAGGCACCTCCGTATTTGCGACCTCGTAGATGCGGACAACCCTTCGCACCTGCGGTCACTGCCCAGCTGCACCCAAACCGCTCCTGCGACCTCACACCTACGGCCCTTATTGCGCAGGTGCGATCATACCAGATATCAGCTGCCTCATCTTTTCTTCCAAGTCCAAACTAGATCTGTTGACCATCCGGAATCCACCCGAGGCCCTCGGGACTTCAACCAATTATACCAACACATTTCAAAACATATTACGAACTTAGTCAAGCCTTCAAATCACATCAAACAACGCCGAATTCATGAATCACACCCCATTACAAGCTTAATGAACTTTAGAATTCCAAACTTCTACATTCGATATCGAAACCGATCAAATCACGTCTGATTGGCCTAAATATTTGCACACATGTCATCTTTGATATTACGGACCTACTCCAACTTGCATAATCATATTCTGACTCCGATATCAAAACGTCCACTCCCGGTCAAACGTCTCAAAATTATCCAAATTTCCAACTTTCGCCAAATGACCCCAAAATGACCTACGGACCTCCAAATCCACTTCCGGTCGCGCTCCCAATACCAGAATAACCATATAGAGCTATTCCTAGACTCGAAATTCCAAACGGACATCAAAAACATTGATATGCACTTTAACCCAAATTTATGGAATTCTTTCAAAATGCTAACTTCCACAATAGATGTCGAAACGCTCCCGGGGTATCCAAAACCCGATTCGAACATACGCCCAAGTCCGAAATCATCATACGAACCTGCTGAAACCTTCAAATCCCGATTCTGAGGCCATTTACTCTAAAATCCAATCTTAGTAATTTCTTCCAATTTAAAGCTTTCAAAATGAGAATTGTCTTTTCAAATCAACTCTGAACTTCCGAAATTTCAATTCCGACCATGTGTACAAGTCATAATACCTTAAGTGAAGCTGCTCATGGCCTCAAACCGCCAAACGACGTGCTAGAGCTCAAAACAACTGGTCGGGTCATTACACGTATGTTCGACTCGGGTTTTGAATAACACGGGAGCGTTTTGGCGCTTAACAGTGAAAACTAGATAATTAAAGGCTTAAAGTTCATGAAATTTGGTTTGGGGTAGATTTTTGAGAAATTGAAGTCCTTTTGGAATTTCGAGTCTGAGAATAGCTTCGTATAGTGATTTAAGACTTGCACGCAAAATTTGGTGTCATTCCTAGTAGTATAAGTATATTTCGGCGCGTTCGGAGTAAGTTTGAAGAATTTGAAATTTCTAAGTTGAATCAATTTGGTTTGGGATATGCTTCTTAGATTTGATGTTGTTTACACATTCTGAGAGTTTGAGCGAGTCCGTTTTATGATTTCACACCTGTTGGTATGTTCAGGCGGGGCCCCGAGGACCGCGAGTGTTAATCGGACGAGGCTCGGACCAATTTTGGAATTTTGAAGAAGAGCAGAAGATTCTGCTTCTGGTACGTTCGCACCTGCGCTTGGACAACCGAAGGTGCGACCCTCGCAGATGCGAGTTTTGTGCACAGAAGCGGAAAAGGGAAGGGGAGGCCATCGCCGCAGATGCGGAATTTTGGCGCACCTGCGAACGCGCAAGTGCGAAGCAGTGTGCGTAGATGCGAGCTTGGCCAAGGCTAGTGAGACTCACACTTGTGAGGAATTTCCACAGATGCAAAGCCGCAGCTGCGATCAATCCTTCGCAGGTGCAAAAACCCTGCTTGGACAGAACCTTAAAACGGACGAAGCTTAGTCCATTTTTGTCCATTTTTCTTCCATGTTTGGGCGATTTTAGAGCTTTTTGAGAGGGGATTTTAACTAACAACTTGGAGGTAAGTTAATTCTACACACCTTGAGTTAAATACATAGATTATGGGTAGATTATAATCGGTAAATTTTAAAAATTAAGGGTTTAGATGAAAAACTTAGATTTGTATAAAAATGTGATTTTAACTACGAAAATGGTTATGGAATTGGATAGAAATAATATATTTTGAGTTCTTGAGATTATGGGTAACATTTTCCTCCGAAAAATTTTAGAATCCGGGCACGTGGGTCCGGGGTAAATTTTAGGAATTTTACCATTTTGGATAGGGTAATTTATTTAATAGATGAATTTCAAATTATTGAATATGTATTAATTATCTTATATAACTTCTGGATAGTTTCAGATTTTTCGGCACCAAATTGAGGTTTTTACACAATATTTTGATCAGAAAGCGGACTTTAAGACAAGGTAAGTCTCTTGTCTAATCTTGTGATAAGAATTACGTGTGTAAATTGCATTTGAGACCGGAAAGCGGACTTTGAGACAATTCACATCATGAATTACGTATGTAAATTGTATTTTTTATTTAATTAAATTATTTGAAATATATTGTGAATTGTTAGGGAAAGTTAGTAAAAGATGGAAATCTCATATACTTAATTTTCTGTTTAAATTAATTAATTGTTAAAAGAAATTGTTCATCCTCTCGAATTAATCTTATAATGAATATACTCTCCTTCTGGAGGTACATAAGAAAATATCATCCTTTCTTGTGGAGCGGGTGGAACACCTCGACAGTAAAGATGCATCTATGGATCACGCCACACGTCCCTCGACAGTGTACACGACACTCTGGATCGGGTTGTATGACCTCGGCAAATATCGTACCTAATAATAATAATAATTACACGATACCTTGATATTTTAATTACAGTTTGTGAATTTAATTAATAAATTGGAAATGGTTGCATTTGAAGGAATTTAATTATTTATGCTGGTTAAATACGATTATTGTTAACTCTGTGAATCATGTTGATTTAGATATTCTATTTTTATTTCAATTATTATTATTGACCCTTAGTGAGTGTCAAAGTCGACCATCTCGTCTCTACCTCTTCGAGATTAGGCTTGATACTTACTAGGTACACGTTGTTTACGTACTCATGCTACATTTGCTGTACTTTTTGTGCATGATCTCAGACAGGTGCTATAGTTGGACCTATCGGCGCGCACCCACGATATCCAAAGGCTTAGTGGTGAGATGCCCTTCTGAGTTATTCTGCAACAACCAATGCCCCTTCGTGGAGACTTTCTGTCTATTTTAATTCAGACAGTGTTTTGAAATTTTTTGTATAATCTACTAGATGCTCATACACTTGTGACACTAGGTCTTGGCACACACACACTAGCAGAATATTTGGATTTAATTATTTTTCTTGGTTATTTTAATTTACCAGATCTTTTCATATCGTCTTAATTATTGCAAGTAAGAAGAGTTTAATTATTCGATAAATTTTTAAAAGAGTTGAATATGGTTTAAATCACTAGTTGGCTTACCTAGCTGTATCGTTGGGCGCCATCACGGCCTATAGGTGAAATTGGGTCGTGACAACATGGTATCAGAGCACTAGGTTCACGTAGGCCTCACAAGTTATGAGCATGCCTAATAGAGTCTTGCGGATTGGTATGGAGACGTCTGTACTTATCTTAGAGAGGCTATAGGGTGTTAGGAAACTACATTGCTTCATCTTCCATCGTGCAATTGATGTAGCACTAAATATCTTTCTCTTACTCTCTCATAGATGGTGAGAACGTGCTCTAATGAGGCTCCATACCAGGGAAGAGATACTCCCCCAATTGCTAAAGGCCGAGGCAGAGGCCGAGGGAGGGCTCCAGCACGTGGTAGGGGGAGAGGACGTCCTAGGACTGTTCCAGTTATGCCGCCAGTGGGTCCAGCAGAGAATCCCATTATTAAGGAACAGGTTGAGGTGCCTGTGGCAGAGCCAGCTCTGGTGGATTACACATCTGCACTGGGATTCCAGGATGTCATGGGTCGTATGCTGCAGTTCATGGACACTATGACTCAGGCCGGTTTATTTCTGGTAGATGCGGCCATATCTCAGGCGGGCGGGGGAGCACAGACTCCGACCGCTCAGGCTCATGGGCAGGCAGCTGTTGTATATCATACCCAGGGAGCACTACCCGAGGGTGGAGCCTAGCCAGTGGCAGCAGCTATACCTGAGCCTAGGCCAGCTGCAGCCGCTGATCCGCAGAAACTATTAGACAGATGGACTAGACTAAATCCTCCTGTCTTTGGGGGTGAGCGACATGAGGATTCCCAGGACTTCATTGATCGATGTAGGGATAGACTATACAACATGAGGATATTAGAGTCTCATGGGGTAGACTTTGCTACTTTTCAACTGGAGGGCAGAGCCCGTAGATGGTGAAAGTCTTATCTTCTTGGCAGACCAGCAGATTCTCCTCCCATGACTTAGGACAGGTTCACCCGTATCTTCCTGGATAGGTATATTCCACCCTCCTAGAGAGAAGAGTTACGATTTTTGTTTGAGCAGATCTGGCAGGGTCAGATGTTAGTGACTGATTATGAGGCGAGGTTCTCTGAGTTATCTCGCCATGCACTTATGATACTCCCTACTGAGGCGGAGAGAGTGCGTAAATTTGTTGCGGGTTTACATACTGGCATTCAAGCCACTATGGCTCGAGAGGTTGAGATCGGTACTTCTTATGAGCTAGTCGTGGAGATAGCCCGGATGATTGAGGGTGTGCGTCAGCGTACCCGAGAGCAGGTTATGAGAGATAAGCGGTTTAGGTATTCTGGATAGTTCAGAGGTGCTCCGTCTGGAGGTGGAGGTCAGTTTGTAAGAGGGCAGTCCAGCAGGCCCCTATATCCAGCACCACCGCCTCCTCGGGGTGCTCCAGTGAGACCTTATTTCAGTGCCATACCAGAGAGTTCTTATTGGCCTCCAACTATTCAAGGTTCTTCCAGTGGGTATTCAAGTCACCAGAGCCAGATTCTTAGTCAGCAGCCTATTGTACAGAAGAGTTGTTACGAGTGCGGAGATCCCAATCACATACGGAGATTCTGCCCCAGGCTTCAGGCTAGGCCAGTTCAGCAGGGTCAGCAGCCTATGATTACCGCACAAGCTGCTCCACCGGTCGTCCGACCACCAAGAGGTGGTGGACAGGTAGGTAGGGGTCGTCCTAGAGGTGGAGGTCAGTCAAGCGAAGGCCAGCCAGTTGGCGCTCCAGCACAGTTCTATGATTTTCTGGCCAGACCAGATGTAGAGGCCTCAGATGCCGTGATTACAGGTATTATTTCTATTTGCGTCAAAGATGCCTCCGTATTATTTGCTCCAGGATCTATATATTCCTATGTGTCATCTCTATTTGCTCATTTCCTGGGTGTTTCTCGTGAGTCCTTGAGTACTCCTGTTTATGTGTCCACTCATGTGGGCGAGTCTGTTGTTGTGAATCGGATCTACCTGTCCTGTATTATTACATTCTGTGGTTATGAAACTAGAGCAGATCTCCTATTGCCTGAGATGACCAATTATGAAATTATCCTGGGCATGTACTGGTTATTTTCATATCATGCCATTCTAGATTGCCATGCCAAAAGTGTTACCTTGGCTATTCCAGAATTTCCTAGGTTGGAGTGGAAGGGTTCGTCTGCTAGTGCATCTAATCGGGTTATTTCTTTTATGAAGGCTCAACACATGGTTGATAAGGGTTGTTTAGCTTATCTATCCTATGTTCAGGATACTACTGCAGAGACTCCGACTATTGATTCAGTGCCTGTAGTTCGGGATTTCTCTGATGTATTTCCTTCAGATCTTCCAGGCATGACACCTGCTCGTGATATTGATTTTTGTATTGATTTGGCTCTAGATACCCAGCCTATATCTATCCTACTGTATCGCATGGCTCCGAAAGAATTGAAAGAATTGAAAGAACAACTTGATGAGTTACTAGCCAAAGGAATCGTCAGACCGAGTGTATCGCCTCGGGGTGCACCGGTGTTATTTGTGAAGAATAAGGATGGAGCGATGCAAATAGGTATTGATTATCGCCAATTGAACAAAGTCACTATTACGAATAAGTACCCGTTGCCGCATATTGATGATCTATTTGACCAGTTACAGGGTGCTAGGCTGTTCTCTAAGATCGACTTGAGGACGGGGTAATATTAGTTGAAGATTCGGGATTCAGATGTTTCGAAGATTTCTTTCTCGACTAGATATGGTCATTATGAGTTTCTGGTGATGTCCTTCGGTTTGACTAATGCCTCGGAAGCATTTATGGATTTAATGATTGAGGCAGTTCAGAATTGACATCGTCCCACTTCGGCGACTCAGATCAGGAGTTTTCTGGATTTAGCAGGTTATTATCGTCGGTTTGTGGAGGGTTTTTCATCTATTGCAGCACCTTTGACCAAATTAACCCAGAAGGGTGCTCTGTTCCGATGGTCCGATGATTGTGAGGTGAGCTTTCAGAAGCTCAAGACAGCATTGACTACAACACCAGTGTTGCCTTTCGGTTCGGGATGTATACAGTGTATTGTGACGCTTCACGCGTTAGCTTGGGTTGTGTATTGATGCAGGAAGGGCGAATTATGGTATATGCTTCATGTCAACTGAATACCCACGAGAAGAATTATCCGGCACATGATTTGGAGTTAGCTGCGATTATTCACGCTCTTAAGCTTTGGAGGCATTATCTTTATGGGGTGTCTTGTGAAGTTTACACTGATCATCATAGTTTGCAGCATTTGTTCAAGTAGAGGGACCTAAATTTGAGACAACGCAGATGGCTTGAGTTACTAAAAGATTATGATATCACTATCTTGTATCATCCGAGCAAAGCAAATGTAGTTGCAGACACCTTAAGTAGAAAGGCGGAGAGTATGTGTAGTTTTGATTTCATTGTTGCAGAGGAGAGGCCATTAGCTTTGGATATTCAATCCTTGGCTAACCGACTTCTGAGATTGGACATTTCAGAGCCCAGCCAAGTTCTTGCATGTGTTGTAGCTCATGCTTCACTATTTGAGCAGATCAAGGCTCACCAGTACGATGATCCTCACTTAATGATTCTTCGAGAAACGGTACTACGGGGTGCCAAGGAAGTTACTATTGGAGCGAATGGTGTTCTGCGACTCCAGGATTGTATATGTGTTCCTAATGTGGATGCACTGAGGAAAAAGATCCTAGAGGAGTCACACAGTTCTCGGTATTCTATTCATCCAGGTGCTACGAAGATGTATCGTGACTTGAGGCAGCATTATTGGTGGAGACAAATGAAAAAGGACATAGTTGAGTATGTAGCTAAGTGTCTAAATTTCCATCAAGTTAAATATGAGCACCAGAGGCCAGGTGTCCTACTTCAGCAGATGACTATACCAGAGTGGAAATGGGAACGCATCACTATAGACTTTGTAGTTGGGTTGCCGCGGACCTTGTGGAAGTTTGATGTAGTTTGGGTCATTGTCGACAGGTTGACAAAGTCAGCACACTTTATTCCTGTTGTGACTACGTATACTTCGAAGAGGTTGGCCCTGATATATATTAATGAGATAGTTCGGTTGCACGGTGTGCCAATTTCCATCATATCAGATAGAGGCCCTCAGTTTACTTCATATTTCTGGAGTACAGAGTGAATTGGGGACCCGTGTAGAGCTCAGCACAGCCTTTAATCCGCAAACCAATGGGCAGTTAGAACGGACAATTCAAATTTTGGAGGATATGCGCAGGGCATGTGTGATTGACTTTGGAGGTCAGTGGGATCATTTCTTGCCTTTGGCCGAGTTTGCTTATAATAACAGTTACCAATCCAGAGTGAATTTGAGGCTTTATATGGTCGGCGATGTCGTTCGCCCATCGAATGGTTTGAGTCCCCTGAGGCTAAATTATATGGTATTGATTTGGTGAAGGATGCCTTGGGAAAGGTAAAGTTGATTTAGGAGTGACTTCGTACAGCGCATTCCAGACAGAAGAGTTACGCGGATCAGAAAGTGCGTGATTTATCATTTATGATGGGTGAAAAAGTTCTCTTGAAAGTATCGCCGATGAAGGGAATTATGAGATTTGGGAAAAAGGGGAAGTTGAGCCCAAGGTTTATAGGCCCATTTGAGGTGTTGAGACGAGTTGGGGAGGTTGCTTACGAGCTTGACTTGCCTCCCAGTCTATCAGGAGTTCATCTGGTTTTTCATGTATCTATGCTCCGGAAGTAGCATGCCGACCTGTCACATGTATTAGACTTCAGCATAGTTCAGCTAGATAATATCTTAGGTTATGTAGAGGAGCCAGTTGCCATTGTTGATAAACAGGCTCATCAGTTGAGGTCCAAGAGGATTTCTGCAGCAAAAGTCTAGTGGAGGGGCCAACCAGTTGAGGAAGTGACTTGTGAGGCCGAGGAAACCATACAGAGCAGATATCCACACTTATTCAGCACTTTAGGTGCAATTCTAAACCCGTTCGAGGATGAACGTTTCTTTAAGAGGTGAAGAATGTAATGACCCAACCAGTCATTTTGACTTTAAGAACCCCGTTCCCCTAAATAAAACTTTCAGAATGTGCTTTTAATAATTTATGACTTGTAGGGATGGTTGGTTCAAAATTTGGAAGTGATCGGGTTGAAATCAAAACAATTGGTTCCTTAGTTTAGCTTTAAAAGGCCAAGTTTTACTTCGCTCAATATTTTGAGAAAAGGACCTCGGAATCGGGATTTGACGGTCCAATAGGTTCGTATGATGATTTCGGACCTGGGCGTATGTTCGAATCGTGTTTTGGATAACCCGGGAGCGTTTTGGTTCTTAACAGTGAAAACTAGCTAATTAAAGGCTTAAAGTTCTTGAAATTTGGTTTGGGGCAGGTTTTGGGGAAATATAAGTCCGTTTGGAATTCCGAGTCTGCGAGTAGCTCCGTATAGTGATTTAAGACTTGCACGCAAAATTTGGTGTTATTCCGAGTAGTATAAGTATATTTCGGCACGTTCGGAGTAAGTTTGAAGAATTTGAAATTTCTAAGTTGAATCAATTTGGCTTGGGGTATGATTCTTAGATTTGATGTTGTTTTACACGTTCCGAGAGTTCGAGCGAGTCTGGTTTATGATTTCAAACCTGTTGGTATGTTCGGGCGGGGCCCCGGGGACCCCGAGTGTTAACCGGACGAGGCTCGGACCAATTTTGGAATTTGAAAGAAGAGCTAAATCTTCTACTTCTGGTACGTTTGCACCTGCACTTGGACAGCCGCATGTGCAACCCTCGCAGATGCGAGTTTTGTGCGCAGAAGCGAAAAAGGGAAGGGGAGGCCATCGCCACAGATGCGGAATTTTGGCGCACCTGTGAACGTGCAAGTGCGAAGCAGTGTGCACAGATGCGTGCTTGGCCCAGGCTAGTGAAACTCGCACCTGCGAGGAATTTCCGCAGGTGCGAAGCCGCATATGCGATCAATCCCTTCACAGGTGCGAAAAACCTGCTTGGACAGAACCTTAAAACGGATGAAGGTCAATCCATTTTTGTCCATTTTTCTTCCATGTTTGGGCGATTTCAGAGCTTTTTGAGAGGGGATTTCAACTAACAACTTGGAGGTAAGTTAATTCTACACACCTTGAGTTAAATACATAGATTATGGGTAGATTATAACTGGTAAATCTTAGAAATCAAGGGTTTAGATGAAAAACCTAGATTTGTATAAAAATGAGATTTTAACCATGAAAATGGTTATAGAATTGGATAGAAACTATATATTTGAGTTCTTGATATTATGGGTAATGTTTTCCCTTAAACATTTCCGGAATCCGGGCATGTGGGCCCATGATGAATTTTAGGAATTTTACCATTTTGGATAGGGTAATTTATTTAATAGATGAATTTCGAATTATTGAACATGTATTAATTATCTTATATAACGTTTGGATAGTTTCGGAGTTTTCGGCACCAAATTGAGGTTTTTACGCGATATTTTGACCGGAAAGCGGACTTTGAGACAAGATAAGTCTCTTGTCTAATCTTGTGCGGGGGAAATTTACCCCATAGGTGATTAAATTAATAATTATTGCTAATTGTGGGGGCTACGTACGCACGAGATGATGAGAGTCCGTACGTAGCTACTATTTATGCTAAAGTCCGGATAGTTTAAGACTCAAATCATGAATTACGTGTGTAAATTATATTTTTTATTTAATTAAATTATTTGAAATATATTGTGAATTGTTAGGGAAAGTTAGTAAAAGATGGAAATCTCATATACTTAATTTTCTGTTTAAATTAACTAATTGTTAAAAGAAATTGTTCATCCTCTCGAATTAATCTTATAATGAATATACTCTCCTTCCGGAGGTACATAAGAAAATGTCCTCCTTTCTTGTGGAGCGAGCCGAACGCCTTGGCAGTATAGATGCATCTATGGATCGCGCCGCACGTCCCTCGGCAGTGCACACGACACTATGGATTGGGCCGTACGACCTCGGCAGAAATCGTGCCTAATATTAATAATAATTACACGATACCTTGATATTGTAATTACAGTTTGTGAATTTAATTAATAGATTGGAAATTGTTGCATTTGAAGGAATTTAATTATTTCTGCTGGTTAAATAAGATTATTGTTAACTCTGTGAATCATGTTGATTTAGATATTCTATTTTTATTTCAATTATTATTATTGACCCTTAGTAAGTGTCAAAGTCGACCATCTCGTCTCTACCTGTTCGAGATTAGGCTTGATACTTACTGGCTACATGTTGTTTACGTACTCATGCTACACTTGCTGTACTTTTTGTGCAGGATATCATACAGGTGCTATAGTTGGACCTATCGGCGCGCACCCACGATATCTAGAGGCTTAGTGGTGAGCTGCCCTTCTGAGTCATTCTGCAGCAACCAATGCCTCTTCCTGGAGACTGTATTCTGTCTATTTTAATTCAAACCGTATTTGGAAATTTTTTTCTATAATCTACTAGATGCTCATACACTTGTGACACCAGGTCTTGGCACACACACTAGTAGAATGTTTGGATTTTATTATTTTTCTTGATTATTTTAATTTACCAGATCTTTTCATATCGTCTTAATTATTGCAAGATTATTCAGTAAATTTTTAAAGGAGTTGAATATGGTTTAAATCACTAGTTGGCATGCCTAGCTGTATCGTTGGGCGCCATCACAACCTATAGGTGAAATTGGGTCATGACAGCCTTTCATTTTCTTGATCCACGCTTTTTCTGTTACAGTTGTGGCTCAGATGTTGGAACCGATCCTGGACCTTAAATAATGGGTTAAATCTCTTGTACTGCAGAGACCGTATTCTGAGCGTGCTTGGGTGGAACTATCAAAGGGTCGATGGGAGGCCCATAGTCATGGTAAGTCTCTTTCTCAGTTTGTTTATAGATCAATCTTCTTCACTTACTTACCCTCATTTCTTCCTTTGTAGGACTCGGGAAAGGTGTTGTTATGAGGCCCCCATCTGGTGATGAAGAGGTCCCTGCCCCGAAGCAGGATAAAGAGAGGAAAAGAAAAGATGCACTGAGTTCCTCGGTCTGGGATAAGAAAAACCTGGTGAAGAGAACTCGCAAACCTAAGGGGGCACTGATATCATGCCTTTGGACTCGATCCGTCGATTAAGGGATGAGCCTGAAGAAGAAGAAGAGGAGTTAGCCTGTGTGTGGGCCAATGTTGTGATACAACAATCCTCCGAATTGGCGGAGATTAACAAGGGAGTTCTGGCCGTGATTCCCGAACAAAGGAAAGCCGAGAATATTCAATCTCGAGCTGAGATGGTCGAGGGAGAGACCGAGGTCAGGACATCTCGGGCAGAAGATATCTATAGGGACGAGCTCGGGGATAGTCGATATTATTGGATCCCCTCAAATATCAGATGCTATGATCTGTGAGGCCAGCATGTTGGAAGGTCGATCCTACGAGGACATTCAGGAGCCGACCGATATCCACAGTTTTCTGGATGGGATCGAGTTAGCTACCTCGGAGGAGGTTATCGGGTTTGATGGACTACCGATACCAAAGAAAGCATCATGGTCGGGCTTTGCCGGGTCTTCATCAATTCTAAAACTGGTGGACCGATTCCCGGCCCCGAGTGTTGATCTTGATCGTAGGCAGAGGGTAGTGCTCTCTGTCCCGAAAGATACCCGAATTTTCTCTCCCCAAGTTAGGGTAGCTAGTTACCTTCAGTCCTTGGTGACCGAAGAGGATCAATCAGTGATGAATGTGGTAGGACCTGCCTGCCTTTTCAACGAGGCCCAGCATGCTCTAAATCGGGTAACTTCGATGGCATCTTTGTTGTTTCTCTTATATTTAGATATGTAGTTAATTCTAACATTTTTCCTATGTTTGTAGGCTTCGGTGCTGCATCACGAAGCCTTCCTATGAATCCGAGAGGAGCACGAGGCTGAGGTTCGGAACCTAACTAAGAAGAGTGACTCTTACAAGCGTCGCAAATTTGACAACAACTCGGGAATAGCACGAAGAGATGGTTGAGTAGGTATTCTGAATTTTCCATGATAGTGAAGATGAATTGGAGATAACCACTAACGATCCGATTCTTCAGGTTCGACAGAGGATCGAGCAGATCGGACGGCTCAACTCACAGGTAGATGGGCTAATGGACGAGGTGAAAGAATTTAAAAAGAATATGGATATCCTTCCCTCAAAAAAGAAAGTCGTTCAATCTCAGTTAGAGTTGTCTGAGGCCCAACTTCGATCTGTAAAAGAAAATGCCTCGGGGCTGATCGAGAGGATGAATGAGCTTCAACATCGATTAGATTTGGCTATTTCTGATAAAGCAAGCTTGGTTGATGATCTTGAAGTGGACAGATCCGAGGTGATTGAGGCCAATAAAAGAGCTGATGCTAAAGTGGCCCAGTTCAAGATCGATGTTGAGGTCAACCAAGCCAAATCCAAGAGCATGGTCGAGCACGCTAAATGGCAGGCTCATAGAGAAGCTCTCGAGGAGGTCAGTGCTCAGCGCTTCGATGTTGGGGCCGAGATTGAAATTTCCATGGCGGAGGAAAACAAGGCTCGAAGGCTGGCCTTCCTTGAGGAAGATTTTGATAGCTCGAGCGAATATGAAGGTGGGGAAGATGTCGAGGACGCGGCCTCTGATGAATACCAAGCCATTTAGGATCTTAGGTAGTTGTTGTTATTTATTTTGAGGTTGCTTTCGGCCTTTGTAAAGAATTTCATCCGGACCGAGTTGCCTTTGTAAAAGATTTGTATATAATACCTTTTCCCTTTTATGGCTTCCAAATCTTTTGCCTTTTTGTTAATTTATAAAGGTCAAAAGTTCATTAGCATTGAATGATTATTCGAAGGTCCAAGATTGAGATAATAAAGGTCGGTAGTAAGTACTGCACTCGACCGTTTCTTTTAGGTAGTCGCCGAGTGAATGTCTGGATTTGAACTGAGGTGGCCCTTAGGCTCGATGAATAGATGTCAAATGAATTGATTTACTCAAACGTGAAACATAGTAGCCTTTTTAAGCTTGATACATAGTCCCCGGTTTGGGGCAATAGTTCTAACTTGAATCAAAATGGCCCTTGGGATTAATGGTCGAGTGAGAATGATTTCTCCAACTCGGAGTGAAAAATAGTCCTTAGGCTTTATGGTCGAGTGAGTGTTCACTTCAAACTCAAAGTAAGAGCAGCCCTTAGGCTTTATGGTCGAGTGAGTGTTTGCTCGAACTCGAAGTAATGTAGCCCTTAGGCTTAATGGTCGAGTGAGTGTTTGCTCGAACACGAAGTAATGTAGACCTTAGGCTTAATAGTCGGGTGAGTGTTTGCTCGAACTCGAACTAATATAGCCCTTAGGCTTAATGGTCGAGTGAGTGTTTGCTCGAACACGAAGTAATGTAGACCTTAGGCTTAATAGTCGGGTGAGTGTTTGCTCGAACTCGAACTAATATAGCCCTTAGGCTTAATGGTCGAGTGAGTGTTTGCTCGAACACGAAGTAATGTAGACCTTAGGCTTAATAGTCGGGTGAGTGTTTGCTCGAACTCGAACTAATATAGCCCTTAGGCTTAATGGTCGAGTGAGTGTTTTCTCGAACTCGAACAAATATAGCCTTTAGGCTTAATGGTCGAGTGAGTGTTTGCTCGAACTCGAAGTAATGTAGCCCTTAGGCTTAATGGTCGAGTGAGTGTTTGCTCGAACTCGAAGTAAGAGTAGCCCTTAGGCTTAATTGTCGAGTGAGTGTTTATTCGAACTCGAAGTAATGTAGCCCTTAGGCATAATGGTCTAGTGAGTGTACTTGAAGTAATGTAGCCCTTAGGCTTAATGGTCGAGTGAGTATTTGCTAGAACTCAAAGTAATGTTGCCCTTAGGCTTAATGGTCGAGTGAGTGTTTGCTCAAACTCGAACTAATATAGCCCATAGGTTTAATGGTCGAGTGAGTGTTTGCTCGAACTCGAACTAATATAGCCCTTAGGCTTAATGGCCGAGTGAGTGTTTGCTCGAACTCGAAGGAAGAGTATCCCTTAGGCTTAATAGTCGAGTGAGTATCTGCTCGAACTCGAAGTAATGTAACCCTTAGGCTTTATGATCGAGTGAGTGTTTGCTCGAACTCAAAATAAAAACAGCCCTTAGGCTTTATGATCGAGTGAGTGTTTGCTCGAACTCAAAATAAAAACAGCCCTTAGGCTTTATGGTCGAGTGAGTGTTTGCTCGAACTCGAATTGAAAACAGCCCTTAGGCTTTATGGTCGGCTCTTAAGCCTGTTGGATCATGAAGTAAAAGGATCTTTCTGAGATATGAGATATCGGTAAAGAAGAAATTTCTCTTTATAAGTCATTATACATTTGTTCATGTTTTGTGCCAGGGCTCGAGCAAACTACGCGGGCATGGTTCATTTAACCATTTGGCCCTTACACTTTTTCCTATCGAGACCCTGTTTGACATGAAGTAACTTTCTTGTATCGAACTTGACTTATTTGAGGGCAATGCACCCCAGTATTCGAGGTTGATTTTAAAAAGGCCTCGGATACTGTTGAATTGTTCTAAGTTAGCACGATCAATGGTTTCCTCGTTAAAAACCTTGCCGAAAAACCCATTTAGGACAAAACCAGTCTAAGGGAAAAAGAGTGCAACACGTGCTTTCATGCCTAAAGGCTTTGAGTTGAATAATCCATCCCTGTGTTTAGTCGAACACCTGCAAGTGTTAGTTTCGAAATATAAATGAACATGGGAGGGTTGTAACATAGCAGTAGTATCGTTTTAGGTGCGACGCATTCCAATTGCTTGGTAGTTGATTGTCGTTTATCATACCGAGCTTGTAGGATCCTTTTCCGACGATTTCGAGAACCTGATACGGTCCTTCCCAGTTCGCACCCAGTTTTCCTTCATTCAGATTTCGGGTGTTGAGGGTGACTTTCCTTAGCACCAAGTCCCCGATTTTAAAATGTCGAAGATTGGTTCTTTGATTATAGTACCTTTTGATCCGTTGTTTTTGGGCGGCTAATCAGACGAGAGCAGTTTCTCATTTTTTGTCTAATAATTCTAGGCTTGTGTTCATGGTCTCATTGTTTGACTCATTTGTTGCATATCAAAACCTGATGCTAGGTTCTCCGACTTCAACCGGGATAAGAGCATCGGCGCCATAAACCAACGAGAATGGTGTTGCTCCGGTATTAGATTTCGATGTTGTGCGGTATGCCCATAGGACTTCGGGTAGTATTTCTATCTATTTCCCTTTAGCGTCGGTTAATCATTTCTTAAGATTTTGGATGATAGTTTTGTTGGTCGATTCAGCCTGTCCGTTCCCGCTGGGATGATAAGGTGTTGATAGAATCCTTTTGATTTTGTGGTCCTCGAGAAATTTAGTTACTTTGTTGCCGATGAATTGTTTTCCATTATCACATACAATCTCGGATGGAATCCCGAATTGACATATGATGTGGTCCCAAACGAAGTCTATCACTTCCTTTTCTCTGACTTTCTCGAAAGCCTGTGCTTCAACCCATTTAGACAGATAGTTAGTCATAAACAAAATAAACTGAGCCTTACCTGAGGCCTATGGGAGGGGGCCAACGATGTCCATCCCCCATTTCATGAAAGGCCATGGAGATAGGACCGAGTGCAGAAGTTCCCCGGGTTGATGAATCATGGGCGCGTGCCTTTGGCACTTGTCGCATTTTCGAACGAACTCCCTCACATCCTTGTCCATATCGATCCAATAATATCCTGCTCTGATTATTTTGTGGACCAACGAATTGGCACCAGAATGATTCCCGCAAGTTCCCTCGTGAATCTCACATAGGATGTAGTCGGTATCTCCCGGTCCAAAGCATATTGCCGATGGTCCATCGAACGTCCTTCTAAACAACGTACTGTCTTCGGACCGGGTGAATCGTGTTGCTTTTATGCGTAAAGCTCTTGATTCATGTGGATCTGAAGGAAGTTTCCCGTTCTTGAAGTATTCTATATATTTGTTTCTACAATCTCACGTCAGACTTATGGAGTTTATCTTGGCGTGACCTTCTTCGATCACCAATCTTATGATTTTTACGACAGTCCCTAAGTTGAGTTCATCATCTTCGACCGCTGAGCCTAAGTTCGCAAGGGCATCGGCCTCGTTTTTTTGTTCTCGGGGTACGTGCTGCAAAGTCCATTCATTAAATCGATGTAAAGTCACCTGTAATTTATCCAAGTACCTATGTATTCAATCTTCTCGGATTTTAAAGGTCCCGTTAACCTGGTTGACCACGAGGAGGGAATCACACTTAGCCTCTACGACTTCCGCTCCCAAACTTCTGGCTAGTTCGAGACCTGCAATCATGGCCTCATACTCAGCCTCATTGTTAGTCAATTTTACAGTTCTGATAGACTGTCTAACTATATTACCTGTGGGCAATTTTAGTATGATGCCTAGTCCGGACCCCTTTGCGTTTGAGGCACCGTCCGTAAAGAGGGTCCAAACTCCCAAGGAGGTACCCGATTTTATCAATAGTTTTTTCTCAATCTCGGGTACGAGGGCCTGTGTAAAGTCAGCCACAAAATCCGCCAAGATTTGAGATTTGATAGCGAATTCGGGGTTGGTACTCAATATCGTACCCGCCGATTTCTATGGCCCATTTAGCCAGTCGACTTGAAAGTTCGGGTTTGTGCAAAATACTCCAAAGAGGATAAGTTGTTACAACATGTATTGGATGACACTGGAAATATGGTTTAGTTTCCTAGAGGCGCTTATTAAAGCAAGCGCTAATTTTTCTAAATGTGGATACCTAGTTTCGGCCTCACCTAAGGTTCGATTCACATAATAAATAGGGAATTGCATACTTTGTTCTTCTCGGACCAGGACTCCGCTTACCGTTATCTCCGAGACAGCTAAGTACAAGTAAATTTGTTCATCCACTTTCGGGGTATGAAGAAGCGGCGGGCTCGATAAATACTGCTTTAGCTCCTCCAAAGCCTGATGGCATTCCGGAGTCCATGCAAAGCTGCTTTTTTTCTTAAGTAGTAAGAATAATCGGTGGCTCCTATATGAGGATCTCGAAATGAATCGTCCTAGGGCGGCTATCCGTACCGTTAGCTTCTGCACGACCTTTACATTATCTACTATTGTGATGTCCTCGATAGCTTTGCTTTTATCGGGGTTGATCTCGATTCCTCGATTGGATACCATGAAACCAAGAAACTTGCCCGAGCCAACCCCGAATGCACATTTTTCGGGGTTGAGTTTCATATTGTACTCTCTTAGTATGTTGAATGTTTCCTACAAATGCTTTAAATGGTCCTCTGCTCGCAGGGACTTAACTAACATATCATCAATAAAAACTTCCATTGATTTTCCTATTTATTTTTCGAATATTCGGTTTACTAGGAGTTGATAAGTTGCACCAACATTTTTTTAGACAGAATGGCATTACATTATAACAGTAGGTACAATACTTAGTGATGAACGAGGTCTTTTCTTGGTCCTATGGGTTCATCTGTATCTGGTTGTACCCGGAGTAGGCATCGAGAAAACTGAGAGTCTTGTGGCCGGCCGTGGCATCGATCATACGACCGATATTAGGCAAAGGAAAAGAATCCTTAGGGCATGCTTTATTTAGGTATTTATAATCTATACACATTCTAAGTTTGTTTCTCTTTTTAGGGACTACCACCACATTTGCTAGCCATTCGGGGTATTTTACTTCTCAAATAGATCCTATTTTAAGAAGTTTGGTTACTTCGTCTTTGATGAAGACATGTTTGACCTCATACTAGGGCCTTTTCTTTTGCTTTATCAGATGGAATTCCGGATCCATGCTTAGTCTATGAGTAGTTACTTCTGGTGGGATCCCTGTCATTTCAGGATGGGACCAAGCGAAACAATTCATGTTAGCTATAAGAAATTGAATAAGCTTTTTCCTGAGCTCGGGATTTAACCCCGTGCTCAGGTATACCTTTCGTTCGGGAAGATGTTCAACCAGCGTGATTTGCTCCAGTTCTTCGACCGTTGATTGGGTAGCGTCGGAATCATCGGGGACCATGAAGGATCTAGGGACCCCATATTCATCATCTTCGCCAGTCTTCTGATTTCGTAGTTGGGTCGAGGCTGACATTTTGTGATTGCTATTTGGTATTCCGTTCCCCCTTAGAATCCGATCCTTTGGTCGATGATAGTGAAGATATAGGAATTACTTCATCGACGGAAAACATTTCTTTTACGGCCGGTTTCTCTCTGTAGACCATTTTGACTCCCTCCGATGTTGGGAATTTCAGAACCTAGTGGAGGTTCGAGGATATAGCTATCATATTGTGGATCCACGGTCTTCCAAAAAGAGCGTTATACCTCATGTCTCCTTCGATCATGTGGAACTTCGTTTCTTGGATGGTCTCGGCCACATTTATTGGCAGAATTATCTCGCCCTTAGTAGTTTCACATGCCATATTGAATCCGTTTAGAACCAGAGTTGTGGGCATGACCTGGTCCTGTAGACCGAGCTGCTCTAAGACCTTCGATCTAATAATGTTGGCCGAACTACCTGGATCAATTAGCACACGCTTAACTTGAGTTTTATTCATAAGTACATATATTACCAGTGCATCATTATGGGGTTGCATGATTCCTTCTGCGTCTTCATCACTAAAGGACAAGGTTCCTTTAGGTGTGTAATCCTGAGACCGAGATCGCTTCTCTCTTACCATAGACATCTTAGTGCGTTTAAGCACCGGCCCCTAGGGGGATATCGATCCCACCGATGATCATGTGGATGATGTGTTGTGGCTCTTCTTGTTCATTTTTTCTTCTGAAATCCCTGTTTTTGAAATTGTTTTTGGCCTGGTCGCTTAAACTTTCTCGAAGGTGCCCTTTATTGAATAACCGGGCTACCTCATCTCAATTGCCTGCAATCTTCTGTCCTGTGGCCATGAGTGCCATAATATTCGCACATTTGATTGGGATTCCTCTGGGTTGGATCGGTCTGCAGAGGTCGAGGCCACTTAGTATCTTTGATGCGTCCGATAGCCGACACGATGGCGGATGCATCGACGTTGAAGTTATACTATGATAACTGTGGTGCTTCCTTAGGTTCGATATGCCTGTTGAACCCATTCTTGTTCATCAGCCCTCGAGACCTTTGGCCTCGATCACTTCTTTTATCTCCTTGTACGGGGTTACGTCTTGGTTCGTTACCCCTATGATCTCCACTATACGGCCAGTATCGATCCCTGATCAGCCTTTGTTCTCGGTTGATGTCCCTTTTAATAACGGACCCAGAACCCAACTGGTCGTCTTCAACTCTGATCTTCGATTGATACCGATTGTGTACACCGGCCCAGGTAACAGCTAGGTACTCGATCAGGTTCTGCTTCAACCGCCGTGAAGCCATCGAGCTTCATTCGTTTAGACCTTGAGTGAAAGCTTGAACAACCCAATCGTCTGTGACCGGCGGTAGATCCATTCGATCCATTTGGAAATGAGATACGAATTCACTTAGCATCTCGTTATCTTTTGGTCTTACCTTAAAAAGGTCGGACTTCCTAGTTTCGACCTTTATGGCTCCAGCATGTTCTTTTACGAAAGAATCTGCAAGCATAGCAAAAGAATCGATAGAGTTAGACGGTAAATTATGATACCATATTATTGTTCCCTTTGACAGGGTTTCACCGAATATTTTCAATAATACATATTCTATCTCGTCGTCTTCTAGATCGTTCCATTTAATGGAACATGTGTAAGAGGTGACATATTCATTGGGGTCGGTCATTCCATTTTATTTAGGAATTTTAGGCATGCAAAACTTCTTGGGGATCAGTTTCGGAGTTGCGCTCGGGGGGAAGGGCTTTTGTACGAATATTTTAGAATCCAAGCCTTTCAATTTCAGTGGTGCCCCCGGAATTTGATCAACTCTGGAGTAATACATTTCCACTTTTTTGTCATTTGCTTCAATCCTCCTTTCTCCTAACTCTATTCGTTTTGTCAGTTCCTTGAGCATCTTAACAATTTTGGGATTAGTCCCCAATTCTTGCTCATTTGACCTTACTACAGCTGGCCCCGTTTTGTGGGTGACTTCTTGGGGTGGACTGGGATCGAGCCTGTTCGGTGCCTGGGTTTGGCTCTGTAACTGGGCTATTGCTACTTGTTGAGCTTGCAATATTTAGAAAATCATACGCAAGCTGATTCCGTTTTCCTCAGCATTTTGGGTATTTCGAGTTGCAGATCGAGTTCCACCATGAATGCTATTTTCAGGGTCGGAAAGTTGGTTTGCCTCGATGGCCACATGTGAATTATCGTCTATTGGCTCTTCGTCCCGAGCTCCAACGGGATCGACGAGTGGACTTCCACCCATGGGGGTTAAGTAGTTGTTCTCATCTTAAAGGCCAGCTTCGTTGTCGATAGGTAGGGACATTAATTGAGAATTCATCATTTTCAACCTGAAATCAAAGACACTTCCAAGATCAAGTGTAAAATAGTGTGTTTCACAGACATTCGTACCAAATAACCACTATTATCCTTAGCCCCACAGTGGATGCCAAATTGTTTACCCGAAAAACGGATAGAGTTGAATTTATACGTAGTTCTAAGGATATGTGGTATAGCTTGGTACAAATCAGAAAAGTAAGTAGAAATATATCGAATATTGACGTATAAAGGAATGAAATACAAACCAAATTGAGTAGAGAATAAATTATAAACAAGCAAGATGAATCAATGTCCAAGCTCAAAAAAGGATAATCTCAACTATATATCAATGTAATAATCTTTAGAATGTGAGTGTATCAATGTTTTCTTCTCTGAATGCTTAATCTTTTCCTCCTCTTCGTACAAAAATAATAGCCACTCTTTATATAGTGGGAAAACCTACTTTGGATATAATTAAAAATAAATAGTGGGGATCCCATGATAGATTAGTTAATTAGCTTTTCCTTAATTTCTGTCGAGATTCTCTCCTCCAGTGCGGCTACAACGGCTCTTTGTCTCTTGGCTCGATCTCGGTCGGTCTCGGTATCAGTCGATCTCTGGGTCTCGAGCTTGATATTGACTCGACTCGGTATTGATCGGTCTCTGGATCTCGAGCTCGATTACACCACTTCATATCATAGTTCGATTTGGACTCGAGCTCGATATTGACTTCGAGTTCGGTATTGATCGGTCCCTGAATCTTGAGCTCGATAACCTGGCTTCAGATCTCATCTCGATATAATGGTGACGACCCTCGGTCCATCATGTTCCAATCTCGACTAATTACACGAAAGGCGAACCCGATTTTGACCGTATACATAAGTAATGATTGAGGGGAGGGGCAGAGTATTTTCTTTTTGTAATGATTGATTTAGATAGATGAGAGGAATTGTGATGACAATTAAGTGTACTGTGTACGTGATGGATAACAAAATGGGTTTCAACGTGACTATTCAGTAATATGATTAGCGAGTTCGAAACTGTAGAATTACATATAAAATTGTTGCTTCGGTCACAAGTGCAGATACATATATTTCCTTATGAATATTATTTTGGGACTCGAATTTTAATATATTGGACTTGTATATTAAATATTGAGTTTATATTGAAATATTGGGACATGTCCTTACCTTTAAAAATATGATATTTAATAGGTAGAATATTAAAATATTGCTCTAAGTTTGAATGTTAGGAATATTGAGATTTTACCTCGACTAGAATCATTGATATTGTAATTCAATATTTTGGATAGATTGAGGCCATTGAAGGCTGTCTGACTGGTGCTGTAGACGTTGCAAGGTTGTGAAACTTCCTGTTAGCGAGGTAAGTGAAACTTTAAGCTTTGATACTTGCTTTTTCGAAATCCATTTTGAAAATATATTTTGTCTGTCTGGTCCATGTGTTGGGACGAGCGTGCGCTTGGCAGAATCGGTGGTCATTGACCAGCCGCAAATATATATATTATTTTATAAAAAGCTAAAATTATTTAATAAGTGATTTGTGATGTGGTGTGATGTAGTGTAGCCTCGTACTATGGCGTTAGAAATTATTTCTTTGTTGTCGTAATATATTTGGCGCATTGTGTATGCCGGCGTGGTAGATTTGAGGCATTGTGTATACTACTATGGACTCGTTGGGGTGTTTGGTTAATTTTCTGCACTGCCGTTAATTACAAGTCCTTAGTGTAGATTGTGTTGAGATATATATATATATATATATATATATAGTATTGTTGTTGAATAATTGTTAGGACCTTATAGAGCAGTTATATGAGGAAATATTTCTGTGCTCGTTGTGTGCTTGTATTTTCGAACACTTGTTTGTCACGACCCAAAATTTTAACCTGTCGTGATGGCGCCTATCTCAGTACTAGGCAAGCCGACAACATCAATAACCCATGATTTCCTTTAAGTTTGAAAATATAATATTTAATACAATACCAAAAATCTAGCAAATTCCGATATAACACTCCCAAAACCAGGTGTCACTGAGTACATGAGCATCTATACATTACAAGTCTGAAAACAATCTGGCCTTTAATAATAATCTGAGATCAAATACAATAACAAAAGGATAGTGAAGGAGAGACAAGGTCTGCGAAATATGGCAACTACCTCTGAATCTCCGAACAATCGACTGTGCGAAAGAATCAATACCCACTATATCCAGGATCACCTGGATCTGCACACGAAGTGCAGGATGTAGTATGAGTACAACCAACTCATTAAGTAACAATAATAAATAAAGAACTGAAAGTAGTGACGAGCTTCTCAGCTAAGTCCAAATACAATACTTTCCAATATAAAAGAGTAGGCATGCTCTCAAGTTCAACATTTAAGATTTTACTGAAATTTCATATCAAGTTTGACTGAAACAGAAAATAAGGTTTTTCCGCAATTTCCAGAATAGTGATATAAGACAGCTGAAATGCAGGAAATAATGAAATCAATGCATCCTCTCATATTAACAGTCACTCAGTCCTCCCATTCACTCCAACCTCACAATCACTCATTCCTCACAGTCACTCATTCCTCACAGTCACTCATTTCTCATAGTCACTCGGCACTCGCACTCAGTAGGTACCTGTGCTCACTGGGAGGGTGTACAGACTCCGGAGGGGCTCCTTCCGCCCAAGCGCTATATCAAGCCAATCATGGCATAAATTAATAAACATATGTTGTGGCGTGCAGCCCGATCCATAAATATCCTCACAATTAGGCCCTCGGTCTCACTCAGTCATCAACCTATCCAGTCTCTCGGGCTCAAGATGTCATAAAAATCATCCCCAAATGATAATATGATGCATCAATAAATAGCAACAAAGACAGAGATATGATATGAAATGAATGAACATGACTGAGTGTGCAATTACAATTTGAACTTATAATTCAACCACAGAAATGACCCAATGGGTACCAATAATAACAGCATATGTTTAAGCATGATTTTTAATATGAGTCTCAGCTCGATTTTCCCTAACATGTCGAGAATGTACGGATATCAACAGATAATTCAACTACACAGTCCCATAGGATTTGGCCAAGTCACAATTCCTACGGTGCACGCCCATACGCCCGTCACCTAGCATGTGCGTCATCTCAAAACCAATCACATAACACATAATCTAGGGTTTCATACCCTAAGGACCAAATTTAGAACTGTTACTTACCTCAAACCGCGTAATTCTTTATTCCGCTATGTCCTTGTCACGAGAATTGGTCTCCAAAAGCCTCGTATCTAGACACAATTAATTCGATTCAGTCAAAACAAATTATTGTAATTTATTCCATAAGGAAATACTAGTTTTCCAATAAAAATCCAAAATTAACTCAAAACTTGCGCATGAGGCCCACATTTCGGAACCCGACAAAAGTTACGAAATATGAACGTCCATCCAACCACGAGTCCAGCCATACAAATTTCACCAAATTCCGACATCAACTCGACCCTCAAATCTTCAATTAAAGTCATTGAAGATTTTTACAATTTTCAACCCAATCTTTACCCATTTGAACTCAACAATCTTTCCATAAACCTTATTGATATGTATAAATAATACTATTACACCCAAGAATCAAACTCTTAATTACCCATCTTTATCCAAACTCGAAATTGAAGACTATGGGTTAAAACCTTACCTCTTGGGTGAAGATCTTGTGATATTTCCTTGCTGGATTTCAAAGTTTGAACAAGATCTTGATGAACAAAGCACTTAAGCTTATTCCTCTCTCTAGAACACTCTCCCTTCTCTCTAAAAATGTAAGATATTTGCTCCAAAATGAGTCCCAAAGCCTATTTATCAAAATGGGGTCAGGTTATGAAAATAAAAAATTAACCCTCCGAAAGCAGGTCTGCAGTCGCATAATGGACCGCAGAATGGGTATGCGGGTTGCACAATGGTCGCAAAAATTGGTTCCCATAACTGGGCTATTCTGGTCCATTCTGCGACCAGTTTGCGGTTGCAAAAGCACTTTCGCGATCGCAGAATTGTCGCAGAATCTCATTTTTTCAGTATTTGGTAATTTGGTCATAACTTCTTGTTGGAGTGTCCAAATGACGAACGGTTTGAAGAGTTAGAAACTAGATTCAAATATCTTTCATTTGATAGGTAATAAACTATATAACACTTCATATCATGAGAGTTATGCTCGTTTGAATTAGGTCTTATGCGAACTCACTTGAAACTTTAGTCTATTATGAAATTTCTAACTTCTACATTCGATGCCGAGTTATCGAATTAAGTCCGATTGAACTCAAATTTTGCACACAAGTCCTAAATGACATAACGGGCCTATTTCAATTTCCAGAATCGGATTCCGACCCCGATATCAAAATGTCAACCCCCCGGTCAAACTTTCCAAAAATTCAACTTTTGCCATTTCAAGCCTAATTCTACTATGGGCCTCCAAATAATTTTTCGGACACGCTCCTAAGTCCTTAATCACCATACGGAGCTATTGGAATCATCAAAACTCTATTCCAGGGTCGTTTACATATAAGTCGGTCAACTATTTCAACTTAAGCTTCCAACATGAAATTCATTCTTCCAAGCTAACTCTGAAATACCTTAAAACCAAAACCGACAATTCACACAAGTCATAATACCTCATAGGAAGTTATTCAAGACTTCAAATAGTTGAAAGGAGCGTAAATGCTCAAAATAACCGGTCGGGTCGTTACAATCTCCCCACTTAAACATACGTTCGTCCTCGAACGTGCCAAGAGTTGTTCCTAAGCCTTTAAATCACTATTTCTCCTTACCATACACATACCTGAGGATGATCCCACGTCACCCTATTCTATATAGGCCTGACAACATAACACAACTGAAAATCATTAATTTAACCTTAGCCCAAAACTTGGAGCCCAATTTCTAACACCCAGAATTCTTTCCAAGATCTAAATCTCACTTCTACACCGTATAAGTCTGAACAAATTGTATCAAGTCATAGCCATAACCCCAGATATAATCATATTAAATACTACACAACCCATATGCTTGCAGCACCATTCCCGATCACAATCACAGTAATTACTCCAAACCAATCAAGTACGAGTATTAAACCTCATATCAAGCCAAACCTCATTCCAAAACCTTTGTACACTGCTGATAATAAAAGAAACATGCAGAAATCATATGACCCCTTATCAGAGCAACAAGTTATGGAGCTCTCTCGCCCCAACCAGAACCATAATCACTTTCTAAGCCGACTTTTAATATTATCCTCCCGAATATACTGTAATCAAACCTGATAGTACCCACTCTAGGTCCAATGACCTTATATTATTAAACACAACTATCCCACAGACACGCGACATCAATATAACTCTAGCCACAACTGCGCAATATGTGTACCCAAATATGGGAGATGTCTCAAGGAAGAGAATCGTATTGCATTTTTAACAAGCACCACTACAACCGCAATGTTACAACCAACTCCTCAAATTTCGTGAAGAAGATAACTGTAGGCGCATGTGCATAATTGTAAAGGAAGGAAATTAATGAATCAGATAGATTATCATAGCCTAAGCATTCTTTCGAGTATGAATACTTACCCCGATGCCCGCACATTGGCTCAAACCTCACATATATGCACACTTATAGCGCGTAGTTATCACAAATAATTAACACAACTAGTGCCTCCACTGATTTAAAATAAAATACTCACCTCAAACAAGCCGCAACCCAAAACAATATACTTTTGAGAACTCCCAGTCTCCAAATTCATCAAACACATGATCACCGTAACTGATCCCAACTCCAGCACTAGAATGACTAACACATCTTCCATTCACGATCTTCCCATGAGGAATACTTTCATAATTCTTCCGTGCCACATAGCAATAATTTGAATATCCGCAGTCTATCAACCAGGTGAGTACTACAATACCAATGAACATCCGTAAGTCAAAACATAATGCGCCTTTTGAAATGCGTACCCTTCTCAGGGATTATCGAGCAGTTATGACATTCATCTAAATATCTAAAACAGACCATTCTGTCCAAAATTTGTGATTTTCCTTTCAAGAATGAACTGCCACCTTATACATGTAAATCTTAATCTCGCGCCACACACCACATCTATCATGCCAGCATGTCACAAACACGAGATTCTTATTATCAACTTTGGGTAACCAGCAAATTACATACCTGGTCATTCAGTAACCTTCATCGTGCTTCCTTCCAGGAGGAATTTATAATACACAACACGTTCCCCACACTGGTAGAATATATCCGGTTCAACCCATGGTAAGAACCATTAATAACACTTGGAAATCCATTTGCCCATAACCAAGCTATTAGAACTGAATCCCTCTAACTCGACCAAGCCACGCAGGTCACCAAACCCAAGAATATTGCCACCAAATATTTTTGTAAAGTCTCACAACATCGTAATTACCCCATAAATACCACAACCATAACACTTACTCTGAAAATACCTTATATGAAATTTAAAATTATTCCTCATTCCTTTTTTATACTGAAATTTAGAATCCATAGTCATACAAAATTACCGCAAGTCCCGACACCTTCAAATGCAAATCTCAGATTTTATCCATACACAAGTCCGAAAACATTCTCAATTGATATATATAATTCTCAAACCCATTAGAATTTTCTCGGGAATCACTCATTTTGTTCAAATCCAAATTGCACCATCCAAACGGGCCGAAGGGCACAAGCCCCATTAGCACAACAACCCCCAAAAAAGTAACCCTGCCTTAACACCACCAATCAAATTCATACTTCGTGCGCACTACGTTCTTCAAAATAACAATTTAATCATTCTATGATTTCTGTATTTCTATAAAGAGCCATATAACCCGTATTCAGGAATTTCCTTACTCGAGTCATCCTCGATTTCCATCTCTGCAAGTCATAATTGATCTACAAGTATGTCTCCGACCAAAACTAAAATTTAACACATAACCCTGAAATCAAATTGTCAATAGCAGGCTCCCCCACTTAGCTTTAAGCTGCAATTATATAAACTTAGAACCCGTAAGGATTTCTCATTCTCAATTATCATGATCTCGCACCGTTACCCGCTAGACTTCTCGAAGTCTTTTGCTAAGCTTTTCATGAACATTATGAATCACTGGCCATATTCACATACTCGACCTCTTACCGGGTAGCAAGTAATATTCCTCGCAGAAGCTTCATCAACATCACACCACCGCTAACTGCTCACAGGAGATAACCCACCTGTGGAATTCCTTACCAATATCTTCCAAAGACGCTGCACTAGGTGAAACGACCACGTAATCAGTAAATTCTCCTGAGTTCATGCTCGCCCACCATTTGTATAAGTATGCACTTTCCCTATTGACATCAGCTGAAAGTTCGACAATACCTTCCGAACTCAATTCATATTAAGCCTAAAACGATAATCAGATCTTCACATCCTTCTTTATTTTAAACAAACTCATTTTTGCCATATTCAATATTTCTTCGTACAATAACCATCACTCCAAATAAAGTCTATAGGCCAAATCACATTCTATCATGATTCCAAACCGTTCTACACTTTCTCAAGGCACGCGACTACCTTACCACAGAATCCATATGCTAATCTTCCACTCTTACTTCGGTTAAATCATCTCCTTTAAGCAACTTCTCAACCTCTACGTCTCCTACTTGACCTGCTAGTACTTCAACCACCAGAAAACACTTCCCATCATGTCTTCCCTCATACATTGTTTCCCAACTGTTGCATCAAATCAAAATGCATCTCTATCGCACCTGAACTAATAAGATGTTACCGACTCTAAGCCTCTTTGAAGATCATCTTCTCGAGCCATTAACATTAGAAATGCCCATTCGCAACCACAATTATTACACAGTCACTTACTCTTCTTGAGTCCAAACTTATTGACAAGACATGAGAATTTAATTTGTCCCACAATTTAACAACGTGAAAGATCTTTCAAAACATTCACACTCGAGATTGTACGTCACATCAAAACAAAAATAAATCACCCAATGGCCTTCCGTTACATTTCAAGGAAACACTTCTCGTCACAGTCAAATCATCTTAAAACATCCCGCAGTTAAATCATACCCATCACAAAGCCATTCCACCGCTCTCGAGCCATAAATTCCACTCATAGGGACATTATCGGACATATGAGTCCAAATGTACAGGTTACAACTGAAGCTACCGAACCTAAGCTGCGGTCTAAACCTGGCCTCAAGTCCTCCAGACTGTCCCATCACCAGAACACGGAATACACATCTCAAACATCATTCATGGAATCACAAGTCGGCGATGCACAACTGATACTGAGCGCTCATGTGCGCATATGAATGCGTGGAAGGAATTAAAAGAGTTATGTTTCAAGCTGAGTAAATTATGCACGATAGAATACAAGAAGAGAAATTTTTATAAGGGTTCGGCAACCTCTCAAAGATAAGTACAGACGTCTCCGTACCGATCTGTAAGACTCTACTAAACTTACTCAGGACTCGTAAGACCTATGTAACTTAGAGCTATGGTACACTTGTTTGTCACGACCCAAAATCCTAACTTCGTGATGGTGCCTATCTCAGTACTAGGCAAGCCGACAACATCAATAACCCACGATTTCCTTTAAGTTTGAATACATAATGTTTAATACAATACCAAAAATCTAGCAACTTCCGATACAACACTCCCAAAACCTGGTGTCACTGAGTACATGAGCATCTATACATTACAAGTCTGGGTAAAATATGGTCTTTAATAATAATATGAGACCAAATACAATAACAAAAGGATAGGAAAGGAGAGACAAGGTCTGCGAAACATGGCAACTACCTCTGAATCTCCGGAAAATCGACTACGCGAAAGAATCAACACCCACTGTATCCGGGATCACCTGGATCTGCACACGAAGTGCAGGGTGTAGTATGAGTACAACCAACTCAGTATGTAATAATAATAAATAAAGAACTGAAAGTAGTGACGAGCTTCTCAGCTAAGTCCAAATACAATACTTTCCAATATAAAAGAGTAGGCATGCTCTCAAGTTCAACATTTAAGATTTCATTGAAATTTCATATCAAGTTTGACTGAAACAGAAAATAATGTTTTTCCGAAATTTCCAAAATAGTGATATATGACAGCTGAAATGAAGAAATAATGAAATCAATGCATCCTCTCAAATTAACAGTCACTTAGTCCTCCCATTCACTCCAACCCCATAGTCACTCTTTCCTCACAGTCACTCTTTTCTCACAGTCACTCATTCCTCACATTCACTCGGCACTCGCACTCAGTAGGTACCTGCGCTCACTAGGGGTGTGTACAGACTCCGGAGGGGCTCCTTCATCCCAAGCGCTATATCAAGCCAATCATGGCATAAATCAATAAATATATGTTGTGGCGTGCAGCCCGATCCATAAATATCCTCACAATTAGGCCCTCGGCCGCACTCAGTCATCAACCTATCCAGTATCTCGGGTTCAAGATGTCATGAAAATCATCCCCAAATGATAATATGATGCATCAATAAATAGCAACAGAGACTGAGATATGATATGAAATTAATGAACATGACTGAGTGTGAAATTACAATTTGAACTTATAATTTAACCATAGAAATGACCCCAATGGATACCAATAATAACAACATATGTTTAAGCATGATTTTTAATATGAGTCTCAGCTCGATTTTCCCTAACACGTAGAGAATGTACGGATATCAAAAGATAATTCAACTACACAGTCCCATAGGATTTGGCCAAGTCACAATTCCTACGGTGCACGCCCACACGCCCGTCACCTAGCATGTGCGTCATCTCAAAACCAATCACACAACACATAATCTGGGGTTTCATACCCTCAGGACCAAATTTAGAACTGTTACTTACCTCAAACCGCATAATTCTTTATTCCGCTTTGCCCTTGTCACAAGAATTGGTCTTCGAAAGCCTCGTATCTAGACACAATTAATTCGATTCAGTCAATACCAATTATTATAATTAATTCCATAAGGAAATACTAGTTTTCCAATAAAAACTCGAAATTAACTCAAATATTGCCCGTGGGGCCCACATCTTGAAACCCAAAAAAGTTATAAAATATGAACGCCCATCCAACCACGAGTCCAAGCATATAAATTTCACCAAATTGTGACATCAACTCGACCCTCAAATCTTCAATTAAAGTCATTGAAGATTTTTATTATTTTCAATCCAATCTTTACCCATTTGAACTCAACAATCTTTCCATAAACCTTATTGATATGTATAAATAATACTATTACACCCAAGAATCATACTCTTAATCACCCATCTTTACCCAAACTCGAAATTGAAGACTAGGGGTTAGAACCTTACCTTTTGGGTGAAGATCATATGATATTTCCTTGCTGGATTTCAAAGCTTGAACAAGATATTGATGAACAAAGCACTTGATCTTCTTCCTCTCTCTATAACACTCTCCCATCTCTCTAAAAATGTCAGATTTTTGCTCCAAAATGAGTCCGTAAGCCAATTTATCAAAATGCGGTTGCATTATGAAAATAAAAAAATTAACCCTCCGAAAGCAGATCTGCTATCGCATAATGGACCGCGGAATGGGTATGCGGGTCGCAAAATGGTTGCAAACATCGGTGCCCAGAACTGGGCTGTTCTGCTCCATTCTGCGACCAGTTTACGGTCGCAGAAGCACTTTCGCTATCGCAGAATTGTCGTAGAATCTCATTTTTCCAGTCTTTGGTAATTTAGTCATAACTTCTTATAGGAATGTCCAAATGACGAATGGTTTGAAGAGTTAGAAACTAGATTCAAAGATCTTCCATTTGATAGGTAATACACCATATAAAAATTCGTATCATGAGATTTATGCTCGTTTGAAGTTAGGTCTTATGCGAACTCACTTGAAACTTTAGTCTATTATAAATTTCCAACTTCTACATTTGATGCCGAAACCTATCGAATCAAGTCTGATTGACCTCACATTTTGCACACAAGTCATAAATTACATAACAGACCTATTCCAATTTTCAGAATCGGATTCCGACCCCGATATCAAAAAGTCAACCCCCCGGTCAATCTTTCCAAAACTTCAACTTTCGCCATTTCAAGCCTAATTCCACTACGGGCCTCCAAATAATTTTCTAAACACGCTCCTAAGTCCATAATCACCATGTGGAGCTATTGGAATCATCAAAACTCTATTCTGGGGTCGTTTACATATAAGTCAATATCCGGTCAAATATTTCAACTTAAGCTTCCAACATGAAATTCATTCTTCCAAGCTAACTCTAAAATACCTTAAAACCAAAACTGACAATTCACACAAGTCATAATACCTAGTATGAAGTTATTCAAAACTTCAAATAGTTGAAAGGAGCGTAAATGCTCAAAACGATCGGTCGGGTCATTACATTATTCCAGAGGTATTCAGAGTGGCGGGTCGAGGATGTTACTATGTTATAGTTACGTATAACTCACTCCTTACCTGCATATCCATGCAGATGCTGTAGGTATAGACGAGGCTAGTGGTTAACGAGTTTGTTGAGTGCATTCTATTGCTGAGGTGAGCCGCCGCATTTTCCGTGGAGGTTGCTGCTTCAACTCTACCTATCTTATGTTTATTATTTCTTTTGGGGTTCGCATGCCCGGTGGTTAAACTCCTATTACTCTATTATATGCTCCATGATCTTAGTAGGGAATTGGGATTAGAGACTTATTATTTGAGTGCTCATTAGAATTTATAAATAAATTATGCTTTTAGTTGGATAATTAGTTTATATTTAGTAATGTTTAATGCGTTTAGACTTGTACGTATTTCTCTAAGTGTTTATATATAAAAGGTTAAGAGTATGAGAATTGGTTCGCCTGGCGGGTGGTGTTAGCTGGGTGCCAGTCACGTCTAGGGGTAGTTTGGGACATGACATTATTAATCTCAACTAAGCGCATTCTCGACTCGCTTCATGAACGACTATTATCTCTGCACGATTTGAAGAAGTAGCAATCATAGTTTGTTTTGTTGAATGCCACGATATGGCAGTACCTCCACACGTGAATAAATAGCCTATTTGAGATCGACCTTTATGTGGGTCAAACAAATATCCTACATCTGCATAACCAATCAGTTGTGACCTAGATTCATTTGAATAAAATAATCTCATGTCAGTGGTCCCTCGCAAATATCTGAATAGATGCTTAATACCATTCCAGTGTCTTTGTGTTGGGGAAGAACTAAATCTTGTAACAAGCTTACAAAGAAAGTTATATCTGGTCTACAATTATTAGCAAGATACATTAATACCCCAATCGCAGTAAGATATGGTATTTCAATGTTACACCCCATATTTTCGTACGTGAAAGTACGCCATAAATAAATTGATGAAAGCTCAAAAATGAGATGTTACATCCCGCATATTTTGTACGTTAAAGATTTTGTCGTAAGTTAATCGACGTAAGTTTGGGAATGAGATTATTTTTAGTTTATAAGAATTATTATATTTCAAACAAGTGATGAGTAAATTCGTGAAGGTGAGAAGGTAATCAAATCAAAGAAAATGAATTGTCGTCTAAGTTTGACGTGTTGGGATAAAATACGGCCCGAGCTAAAATATCCGGTATTTATGGACTAGTGCCATACAAGATACCACATGACCATGATAGTAATGTGTATAAAGTATGTTAAAAGTGAGTAGTACTATAAGTAATTTGAGATAATTCTTAATTATGTGGGTAATTAGTTAATTATTAGATAGTGAAAGATTATTAAGTTAATCAAGAGATTAGTGATTAATTAATTATAATATTTGGATAAGATTAATTAAGCCAATGTGGAAACAATTGGAACAAGGATCAAGACCCAAATTATGACTCTTATATTGCATAGCAAGGTGGCACTTTTTAAGAGAATTTAGTGGCCAAATCATCATGCCATGTGGGGCCCACACCTAAAGGCTTAAAAACCTTTCTAAACTCACTTTGTATCTCTACAAGGTGATGAAGGATGCTTCAGCAAGTTCATATAAGAACTTATGTAATAGTAACGTTAGTTATCCAACAATTCATACGAGATTGTGTCTTGAGCAACGTGAGGTTTTACAATTCTAAGGGAGTACAGTGCAACCTTTCCCAAGAATATCATACGGATGTTTTCCTACTCCATATATGTTAAGGTTATCCCTTCTTTCTTTTGGCATGATCTATACGACACGAATGAAATGAGCAAATGCACAACTTCCATAAATGACTCTATTCATAGAAATACTAGGGGTGTCTATATTCTTGGTTCCCCATGTGAATTATTATTATATCTTCTATTTATGGGTCTCAGAAAAATACGTATTTGATAAAGTTTATCCGACAGGCATATTATTTTTATGACATTCCGTGAAATCTTATTAACGTATTTCTTATGCATTTCATGTATTTGTACATGTACATGTACATTGACCCATATCCCATATACATACATACATACATATATATATATATATATATATATATATGACATTTATACGCATATGCATGACGTTATAAAAATGAAGTGATTCACAGAGCTATGCAGACGTACATGTCGAGTCTTTTACTCCATGTTTTTCTCATGTCTATTATTTACGGATTTTTATTCCTTACATACTCGGTACATTATTTGAACTGACATCCCTTTTGCCTGGGGACGCTACATTTCATGCCTGCAGGTCTCGATAGACAGGTCGAGAGAACTCCAAGTAGGCGATCAACTCAGCGGAAGATGTTTGTGCACTCTATTTGCTCCGGAGTTGCTTGTTTGGTCAGTATGATTTAGATGTGTATTATTTGGTATGGCGGGGCTCTGTCCCGACCTTTATGAAAATAATATATTCTTAGAGGCTTGTAGACAAATGTCATATATATGAAAGATTGTATGGCCTTGTCGGCCTATGTTCCGTGTACGAGTGATCGTTTTGGTCTTATAGGCCAGTATGTCATATGTATAAGTTTATTCTCTCATGCTTTACTCCGGTTCATTTACCTATGATGGAATGATACGAAAGATACGTTATGTTGGTTCTCGGTTGAGTAAGGTACCGGGTGCCCGTCGCGGCCTATCGGTTTGGGTCGTGACATTCAACGCCTAAAAGTTCTTCATATTTTTCATGAGAACGAAATGGATCTTTATTTATATCAAACGATCTCACAACCATCGGGGTACTCAATGGATGTGCTTTATCCATATAAAAGCGCTTTAAAATATTTTTGGTGTATGTTGATTGATGGACAAATATTTTATTTTTCAAATGCTCAATTTGTAAGCCAAGACAAAATTTTGTCTTTCCAAGATCTTTCATTTCAAATTCTTTCTTCAAACATTTTACTGCCTTTGGAAGCTCTTTAGGAGCTCCAATGATATTCAAGTCATTAACATACACATCTATTATGACAAATTCATATCCAGATCCTTTTATAAAGACACAAGAACAAATTGGGTCATTCTTGTACCCTTCTTACAATAGGTATTTGCTAAGGCAATTATTTCACATGCGCCCTGATTGCTTTAATATGTATAAGGATTTTTGAAGCTTTATCGAACAAATTTCTCGAGAATCTTTGTATGTTTCAGGCTTTTTGAATCTTTCAGGGATTTTGTAAAAATTTTGTTGTCCAGTGAGTCATATAAATAGGCCGTGACAACATCCGTATAACGCACATCAAGTTTTTCATCAATTTCTAAACTGATAAGATACCTGAATGTGATTGCATCCACCACGGGAGAATATATCTCCATATAATCAATGCTAAGATATTTATGAAATATCTTGTGCCACAAGTCGTCTTTATATTTATAGACTTGATTTTGCATTTCACTTTCGCACAAGAATATATGTGTACCTCCACTGGGCTTTATACCTTCAGGTGTTGGGACTATCCGGCCAACTTTATATTTTTTAGGTGAAGTCATGCTTGATTGCGTATTTTTTATTTTGGCCAATCATTTATTTGTCCACATTCTATGATAGATTTGAGCTCAAGATCCTCGTCAATATTAATAATATTGAGCGCTACATTGTATCAACAATATTGTCGATGATCATTTTATATTGGTTCTATCATCACTCAATAAAGACATAACTTATGGAGATCTCATTATTTTCAGGTACCTGAGTCTCTCTTATAAGGTTTTATAAAGTGTTATATTGCGGTGCTCTTATAGAGCACTTGCCTCCTTATTTTAACTATCTTTATCATTTGCTCCTCTCCTTCTTCAAAGAGTTTTATTTTGAAACCGATTGGTCTACTATGCATCATGCATGCCATAGACTCTATCCTTCACGGACTTTATTCTATTTGGAGCATTAGCAGTGAAATATGATATTTAGCTTGGGGTCAACAAATATGCCTGGCAATATTTTGCAAATGAATTATCACCTGAACTGCAAGTTCACATTTTCTTGTACGAGGATCTAGATGTACTCATAATAATTCATTTCATGTATTACTTTTTCAGCTGCCCATTACCCT
>AWOL01S0017501.1:76745-98365 GCA_000715115.1 Nicotiana otophora
GCTAAACTAGGTGGCAACACAAGCCTGTAAGCCACATCTCACACTCTCTCCAGAATCTCAAAAGGCCCGATATACCTAGGGCTCAACTTGCCCTTCTTTCCGAACCTCATTACACCCTTCATGGGTGATACCCGAAGAAACACTCTCTCCCCGACCATGAATACAACATCACGAACTCTGTGGTCGGCATAACTCTTTTGCCTGGACTGAACTGTGCGAAGTCGATCCTGAATAATCTTGACCTTATCCAAAGCATCATGTACTAAGTTTGTTCCCAACAACCGAGCCTCCCCCGACTCGAAGCACCCAACTGGCGACCGGCGCCGCCTACCATATAAGGCCTCATAGGGAGACATCTGAATGCTCGACCGGTAGTTGTTATTGTAGGCAAACTCTGCAAAGGACAAAAACTGATCCCACGATCCTCTGAAGTCTATAACACAAGTGCGGAGCATATCCTCCAAGATCTAAATAGTGCGCTCGGACTGTCCGTCTGTCTGAGGATGAAATGTTTTGCTCAACTCAACCTGCATGCCCAACTCACGATGTACTGCTCTCCAGAAGTGCGAGGTGAACAGTGTGCCTCGATCAGCAATGATAGACACAGGCACACCGTGAAGATGGACGATCTCGCGGATGTACATCTCTGTCAACCGCTCGGAGGAATAGGTAACTGCCATAGGAATGAAATGCGCTGACTTAGTCAGCCTGTCCACAATGACCCAAATGGCATTGAACTTCCTCTGAGTCTGTGGGAGTCCAACAGCGAAATCTATAGTGATACGCTCCCACTTCCACTTAGGAATCTCTATCTTCTGAAGCAAACCACCAGGTCTCTGATGCTCGTACTTTACTTGCTGGCAATTTAGACACCGATCTACATAAGAAACTATGTCTTTCTTCATTCTCCTCCACCAATAATGCTGCCGCAAATCCTGGTACATCTTGGCGGCGCCCGGATGAATGGAATACCAGGAACTATGGGCCTCCTCAAGAATCAGCTCACAAAGTCCATCCACGTTAGGCACACAAACACGACCCTACATCCTCAAAACTCCATCATCTCCAACCGTAACCTGCTTGGCATCACCGTGCCACACCGTGTCCCTAAGGACAAGCAAATGAGGGTCGTCTTACTGCCGATCTCTGATGCGCTCGAACAAAGAATACCGAGCAACTATACAATCTAGAACACGGGTAGGCTTAGAAACATCCAACCTTATGAACTGATTAGCCAAGGCCTGAACATCCAATGTAGGCGACCTATCACCAGCTGGAATATACACAAGGCTACCCATACTAGCTTACTTTCTATTCAAAACGTAGGCCAGCATATTGGCCTTCCCGGGATGATACAATATGGTGATATCATAGTCTTTCAATAGCTCCAACCACCTCCTCTACCTCAAATTGATCTCCTTCTGCTTGAACAAATACTGTAAGCTCCAATGATCAGTGAATACCTCACATGACACACTGTAAAGATAGTGCCTCCAAATCTTCAGCGTGTGAACAATGGCTGCCAGCTCTAGATCGTGAACAGTGTAATTCTTCTCTTGAACTTTCAGCTGTCACGAAGCATATACAATAACCTTGCCACCCTGCATCAATACCGCACCCAGACCAATACGAGATGCATCACAATATACGGTATAAGATCCTGAACCTGAGGGTAACACCAATACCGGTGCCTTAGTCAAAGCTATCTTGAGCTTCTGAAAGCTCGCCTCACACTCGTCTGACCATATGAACGGGGCACCCTTCTGAGTCAACCTGGTCAACGGGGCTGCTATAGATGAAAACCCCTCCACAAACCGACGGTAATAACCCGCCAATCCTAAGAAACTACGAATCTCTGTGGCTGAAGTACGTCTAGGCCAGTTCTAAACTGCATCAATCTTCTTAGGATCCACCTGAATACCCTCTACTGATACAACATGACCCAAGAAAGCAACTGAACTCAACCAAAACTCACATTTTAAAAACTTAGCATACAACTGGTTGTCTCTTAGAGTCTGAAGCACATTCCTGAGATGCTGCTCATGCTCCTCTCAACTGCGGGAGTAGATCAAGATATCATCAATAAACACAATCGCGAAGGAATCCAAGTAGGGCTTGAACACCCGGTTCATCAAATCCATTAATGTTGTTGGGGCATTTGTCAACCCAAATGACATCACTAGAAACTCATAATGCCATACCGAGTCCGAAAAGCTGTCTTAGGGACATCGGGTGCCCTAATCCTCAACTGATGGTAGCCAGATCTCAAATCAATCTTCGAAAACACCTTGGCACCCTCAAGCTGATCAAATAAATCATCAATCCTCGGCAATGGATAGTTGTTCTTGATGGTGACTTTGTTCAACTGCCGATAATCTATACACATCCTCATCAATCCATCTTTCTTCTTCACAAACAACATAGGTGCACATCAGGGCAAGACACTAGGCCTAATGAATCCCTTGTCAAGCAAATCTTGCAACTGTTCCTTCAATTCTTTCAACTCTGGCGGGGCCATGCGATATGGCGGAATGGAAATGGGCTGAGTGCCCGGAGTCAAATCAATGCAGAAATCAATATCCCTATCGGGTGGCAACCCCAACAGGTATATAGGAAACACCTATGGAAACTCACGAACAACAGGCACTGAATCCATGGAAGGAACCTCCACACTAGAATCGCGGACATAAGCCAAATAAGCTAGACACTCCTTCTCGACCATATGCCGAACCTTCACATAAGAAATAACCCTGCTGGTAGAATGGCTAGGAGTCACTCTCCACTCTAATTGAGGCAATCCCGGTAAGGCTAAGGTCATCGTCTTGGCGTGACAATCTAATATAGCATGATAAGGTGACAGCTAATTCATACCTAGAATGACATCAAAATCAATAATATCGAGGAGTAGAAGATTTACACGAGTCTCAAGGCTCCCAATGGTGACCACAAACGAATGGTAAACATGACCTACAATAATAGGATCTCCCACTGGTGTGGACATTACACATGAGCACTCAAAGAATCATAAGGCACGACCAAATAGGAAGCAAAATAGGATGATACATAGGAGTAAGTAGATCCCGGATCAAATAGAACTGAAGCATCCCTACTGCAAACTGAAACAATACCTGTAATAACGACGTCAAATGACTTAGCCTCAGGCCTGGCTAGAAAAGCATAACACCGAGGCTGGGCCCCACTACCCTGAACTACGTCCCTGGGACGGCCTCTAGCTGGCTGGTCTCCACCTCTAACAGCCTGACCTCCACCTCTAACAGTCTGGCCTCTACCTCTAGCTCCTTGACACCTGCCATCTAGCTATCTGAGCAGGTGGTGCAGCAACTGGTGCTAGAACCATGGCACGAGAACCCTGATGCTGTGAGCTGCCCGATGTCTGAGGGCAAAACCTAGCAATGTGCCTCAAATCACCACAAGTATAACAAGACCTCGGCTGCTGTGACTGTTGGCCGTGAAACTGACCCTGTCAACCTGAGTAACCACCTTGAAAACTATGGAGCGGAGGTGCACTAATAGGGGCTGGTGGTGCACTGTAGGCTAGTTGGTCGAAATAATGCATCTGAGGGCCACGACCACCCGAGGCACCGTGGGATACCTGGAGTGCTGAATGAAATAGCCTAGGAGGATGTCTTCTGCCATAAGTACCCCGGCCTCTAGATGAGGCTCCAATGAATCCACCAGAGTGATGAGGCCTCTTGTCAGACCCCTGACCACTCCCCTAAGCTAAAACCATCTCGATTCGCCTGACAATATTGGCATCCGCCTGAAAAGAAATCTCACTCCCAGCCTCCTTAGCCATCTGCAATCTGATAGGCTGAGCAAGTCCATCAATAAACCTCCTTACCTTCTCTCTCTCAGTAGGAAGTAGAATAAGAGCATGACGGGCCAAATCCACAAAACGGGTCTCATAATGAGTAACGGTCATACTGCCCTGCTGGAGACGCTCAAACTGACGACGATGCTCCTCTCTCAATGTGATAGGGAGAAACTTCTCTAGGAAGAGCTGAGAAAACTGGTCCCAAGTAAGAGCAGGCTGCCCAGCTGGTCTGGTCAACAAATAATCTCTCCATCATTTCTTGGCGGAACCATTCATCTTAAATGCAGCAAAATCGACCCCATTGGTCGTCACTATACCCATGTTCCGTAGAACCTCGTGGCAGGCTGCCCAGCTGGTCTGGTCAACAAATACTCTCTCCACCATTTCTTGGCGGAACCATTCATCTGAAATGCAACAAAATCGACCCCATTGGTTGTCACTATACCCATGTTCTGTAGAATCTCGTGGCAGTTGTCGAGATACTCCTGGGGATCCTCTGAAGAAGCACCACTGAATTGAACTAGAAAGAGCTTGGTGAACTTGTCCAATCTCCATAAAGCCTCAGAAGACATAACTGACCCATCTTCGGCCTGTGCCGCAACAACCGGCTGAACTACTCTGACTGGCTGAGCTATTGGAGCCTGATACTGGGGAGCTGTCTGCTCCAGAGCGGAGGTAGTGGGAGTCTGGGCTCCTCCTCCAGCCTGAGAGACAGTTGGTGCCATGGGAACTGCGCCAGTATGGGCCACACTCTCCATAAGGCCCACCAAACGGACTAAAGCATCCTGAAGTACTGGGGTGGCAATGAATCCCTCCGGAACCTGAGCTGGTCCGGCAGGAACAGTCTGGGCTGGAACTTCCTCGCCCAACTCTGCCTGAGGCTCCACTGCTGGTACTGGTGCACGAGCTCTGGGCTGAGCCCTGCCCCTGCCTCGGCCTCTGCCCCTCATAGGAGCTTCCACAGGGGGCTCTGGTTGCTGCTCAGATGAGGAAGTGGTACGTGTTCTTGCCATCTATGAGAGAATAAGAGTAGAAGAGTTCAATCAGTATTGAGAAAACAAAATCGTACGACAGAGAAGAATAGAAGTGGAATTTGTTCCTAAACTTTATAGCCTTTGGAAGATAAGCACAGACGTCTCTGTACCGATCCTCCAGACTCTACTAAGCTTGCTCGTGAATCGTGAGACCTAGGCAACTTAGTGATCTGATACCAACTTGTCACGACCCGAATATTTCACCGTCGGGACCGTGATGGAAGCTAACATTTCACTTGCTAGGCAAGACAACGTTAGAGAATCATTAAACCAATCCTTATTCCATTCAATAAATAACAGCAAATTAGCTAAGATGAATTATAGTGAGTGCGGAATAATATAAAAACTACATTAATTACTACCACCCGGATCTGGAGTCACAATTTACGAACTTCTAAGAATTTCACTACAAGTAAATGTCTGAAAGAAATACAATTATCTTTGATACAAATGAAACAATAAAGGAAATGCATAGAAGGGGACGCCAGGGCCTGCGGACGCCAACAGGACTACCTTGGGTCTCCAAACGGATCAAGCCAGCAGCTAGACTCAGGGTCAACTCGGTCCGGTACTAAAATCTCCACAGAAAGTGCAGAGTGCAGTATCAGTACAACCGACCCCATGTACTGGTAAGTGTCAAGTCTAACCTCGGCGAAGTAGTGACGAGGCTAGGACAAGACACCTACAAATAAACTTGTACAATATATAAATATATACAACAATTAAAGAACAAGACAAGAAATATTGGGAAGGGGACATGCTGAGGGGATTATATGGCAAGGAATCACAACAGAAATGAGAACATGATCAATCGATATATCTTTAACAGAAGAAAATAAGTAAACACTGTAAAGAAAAGTGCACGACATCACTCTTCGTGCTTTTACTCTCAACCTCACCATAAGAAACAATAGGAAAGTGCACGGCATCACCCTTCGTGCTTTTACTCTCAACCTCCCCATAAGAAATAATAGAAACAGCACGACATCACCCTTCGTGCATTTTTTCTCTCATAACATGGCACGGCATCACCCTTCGTGTATTATCACTCACTCACAAAACGTTGCATGGTATCACCCTTTGTGCTTTAACACTCTCCCTCACCAAGACAATGAACAATAACAAAAGAGAGATAGAAATATCAAGAACAAGTCTTACTTCAACATTCAATTCCACGTTACTAACCTCAACTTTGAGTCAATACGCAATCAATACCAATTTCCATAAAACATAATAAGAGTTGTTCAATGTAACGAATAGCTAGTCTAATCATGAACAATATGATCAAGGAATACCACGATTACAATAATAAGACTCACTCGCATGTTATGACTCGACAACAATGCATAGGTACTTGTCACCTTACCTATACGTTGTACTCAACATACAGACACGTAGCAATTAAGCGAATAATACCTAATCCCTTAAGTCAAGGTTAACCACGACACTTACCTCGCTCCGAAGGCCACTCAATACTCAATTACAGCTTTTTCTCTAGAATCCACCTCCAAACCACTCGTATCTATTAAACAACGACTTAATAATATCAAATATTGTTAAAGGAATCAATTACATTACATAAATTTAGTTCTCCCAAACTTTTCCCAAAAAGTCAAAAATCGATCTCGGGCCCGCTGGTCAAAACCTGAGGTTCAAACCAAAATCTATTTACCCAGTCACCCCCGGGCCCGGATATATAATTAGTTTTGGAATTCGACTTTAATTTGAGGTCTAAATCCCCAAATTTCGAAATCCCTAGTTTCTACCCAAAACCTCCAACTATACCATGAAAACTCTAGATTTTTTGGTTGAAAATTCATAAAATGTAATGGGTAATTGAAAGAAGGTGGTTTAGAATCACTTACCAACACTTTGGGGAAGAAAATGTCTCTTGAAAATCGCCTCTAGCCCGTTTGATTTTTGAAAAGTTGAAAGAATAACTTAAGTCCCGTTTTGGGACTGTTTTATGCACTGGGTGACCTTGTTCATCGCGTTCGCGAGGACACTGTCGCGTTCGCGAAGAGCAGAGTTTACCAAGCTTACGTGTTCGCGAGTCCTCCTTCGCGTTCGCGAGTCCTCCTTCGCGTTCGCAAGACCTTGCTCGCATTCGCGATGAAGGAAACACTGATCCCTCCCCCAGGTCCCTAACACTACGCGTTCGCGTTAAGCTGGTCGCGTTCGCGAAGGGTAAAGCTCCCCTCGCTTCGCGTTCGCGATCAAGCCTTCGCGTTCGCGAAGAAGAAATTCAGCCATCCCAGTTTCTACTTCGTGTTCGCAAGAGTGCCTTCGCGAACGCGAAGAAGGAAACTAGAAGGCACTTGGAACTGCAGAAAACCAGATTTCCCTAAGTTCAAACATCCCGTAGCTTATCCGAAACTCACCCGAACCCTCGGGGCTCTAAATCAAACATGCACACAAGTCTAAAAAATATCATACGAACTTGCTCGCGCGATCAAATCACCAAAATAACACCTAGAACTACGAATTTTGTACCAAATCCAATGAAATTCTCAAGAACACTTTAAAATTTTTATTTTTACAACCGGACGTCCGAATCACGTCAACCAACTCCGTTTCTTGCCAAATTTCACAGATAAGTCATAAATATTATATTGGACCTATACCGGGCTTCGAAACTAAAATACGGACCCGGTACTAACAATGCCAAACCTCAATCAATTCTTAAAGACTTTAGATTTTCAGAATTTTAATTTTTCATCAAAAATTCATAACTCGAGTTAGGGACCTCCGAATTCGATTCCAGGTATATGTTCAGGTCCCATATTTCGATACGGACCCATCGGGACTATCAAAATATGAAACCGGGCCCGTTTACCAAAAATATTGCCAAAGTCAACACAACTAAAATATTTAGGCAAACATTCTTATTTTTATCAGTTTTTTAACATATAAGCCTTCCGTGCCAATACCCAGACTGCGCACGCAAATCGAAGAAGGCTAAGATGAGGTTTTTGAGACCTCAAAACGCAGAGTTAGATTCTAAAATATAAGATGACATATCGGGTCATTACACATTTATCCTCTCACCTTTCAAATAAAATGAATCTTAAAATTCTCATCTTTAAACGAGAGAGCCATCTTCAGAATTATTAATATATTTATAGGCTTTAAATTTACAGCAAATTACTTGTAATAAATCATGATGATATTTGACAAATATTATAGAACACATAAAAGAAAAATTTTCACTGAACAAGTCTAAGTGTTTACACAATATATTAGTAGCCAAGTTCGATTTCCATGACAAGTGAGAGACATGCATGTCCAGTACTTATTGAATGAATCAACACACTTGATCAAGTCATTTCAATTACACAGAGATATATCTTTTTTTTAATATTATATCTGAATATAGATCTAAGAGAAATTGGTTAAATAAAATTACTAAGGTCATCTTCAGTTAAGAGAAGATAACGAGTATTTCTACCAATTAAAAAACATAGCAGATACTTGCAATATCTCTAACCAAATGCTTTCTGATATACATGTGAATTTATTTTATGACTATTAATTTCTTTTCCGTGACGACATAACAGCTACTATAAGAACTTGAATTAATATAAAATATGTAACATGTATTAAGACATACCTGGAGGATATATGAAAATAAACCTTAAAATGGTAATGGAAAGGATTAGATTCTTGTGCTGATAACGTGTTATGAAATAAAAGCAATGTGACAAGAACTATATAATTAACTAGAAGTTAGTATGAGAAGGGAATAATAATATTAGAAGAGATGATTTCTTCTGTTTTCAACAGTAAACCTATTTATAGAAATATTTCGTTGTTACAAAACCAATCCAAAACCTTCTATGAAAGACATTCATCCTTGCAAATAAGTCTTAATACAAGATACCTTCAACCCCACACTCAAAACAGGATTTATAACAGTTAAAAGACAAATAAGTCTACTTCAACCCCACACTCAATTTTTCTCCTTTTTTTCTCCCTTTTTCTCCCTTTTTTTGGCCAAAGGATATCTTACTAAGTGCAATAATCAGTTTATTCTCGAACACAATGGCAAATATTGATAGCTAAATCAATTTCACCACAACTCTACGACTATATTTTTATTACTAATTATATATACCTATATAGGGTCGGGATCGAGTTCGCATACGGGATGAAAGAACATGTTTGGAACATGACAATGCAAGACTAAAGATCGGCCCCGAGTCACACCGGGCTAGAACCCGAAGTCAAGACACCTGCCTTCGAGGACATTGAGTCCGAGACCCCCGAGTCGACCCTAGCCCTGAACGAACTCTAAGAAACATTGTTAGCATAACCAACAAAGACCGAAATATCTGTAACAGGACAGATGCTGCGGCGGGAATCTCGGCGCGTATTAGTAAAGAACCAGCAATCCGCAAATCAAGGGATTTTTACCTTTTGTAGAATTGTATCTAAAGTAGGACTCCTCTAATATATAAAGGGGGTCTGATAATTCATTGAACACATTGTAACACGCAATCCAAAGCAATACATTATTATTCTCTTTAATCTCTTATTGTTTTATGTCTTGATACCGGTCGAAGTACGCCCGGCTCAAGGATGATTAACCTTCCAAGGCTGAAACTGTTTAATTCGTGTGGTTTGCATTTACTTTATTATTATTTATTTCAATTGCAATCTAATTTATTATTTTATGTCAAGCTAATCCACGTATCCTTAAAACCATTTACAAATTCAATTGTTATCCGATTTTGAGGGTAAACAGTTTGGCGTCCACCGTGGAGCTAAGGATAATAGTGGTTATTTGATATAAATCTCCATAACAGACACTAGTTTACACTTGTTCTTTGAAGTGCCTCTAATAGCAGGTTAAAACTTAAAATGTCGAACTCTCAATCAACACCTCTACATGTTGACAATGAGTTCGGTCATCACGGTGAAAATAACAACATAGCCCCCGGTGACGAGGTACCGCCCATTGATCCTATCGGAATTTCGGCTGCGGACCCGATTGACGCTAATTCACATGTGGATATCAACACAAACCTGCCTACCGACCCCGACAATAGTGTCCGTGATGGAGCACGATCGGCAGCTCAAAATACACAAAACATTGGAGGATACGGGATCAGTTTACGGTTGATCTTCGAAATGTTGCAGGCTCAACATATGGCGATAGCTCGGTTACAGAACCAAAGTCCTGCACCGAGATGAGTTGAACCCGATCCGCCCCGGGAAGTCACCCGCAGGGATGAACCGGTCGCAGGAAGGTCAAACGAAAATGAATCGAGGGCTAACCCCGATATCATAAGGATGTTCGAAGAACTGATAAAACGGGTAGAATCAGGGGAGAAGAAAATCGAAGCTAATGACAAAAAGGTGGAAACCTACAATTCCAGGGTAGACCAAATCCCAAGAGCACCGCCGATATTAAAAGGCCTGGATTCCAAGAAGTTCGTGCAAAAACCTTTTTCTCCGAGAACGGATCCAAAGTCAATCCCTAAGAAATTCCGCATAATTGTTAAGTATAACGGAACGACTGACCCAAATGAGCATGTAATCTCTTACACATGTGCCACCAAAGGGAACGACTTGGAGGATGGTGAAATCGAGTTTGTCCTGTTGAAGAAGTTCGGAGAGACCCTATCAAAAGGAGTTATGATATGGTATCACAACTTACCTCATAATTCTATTGACTCGTTTGCTATGCTTGCGGATTCTTTCGTGAAACCACACATCGAGGCCATCAAGGTCGTGACCAAGAAACCGGACCATTTCAAAGTAAAACAGAAGGATAACGAGATGCTCAGAGAGTTCGTGTCCCGGTTTCAAATGGAATAGATGGACCTGCCACCGGTTGCTGATGAATGGGCCGTTCAGGATTTCACCAAAGAGCTCAATGTTTGAAGCTCGGTGGCTTCACAACAGTTGAAACAACAACTGATAGAATATTCTATCATTACTTGGGCCGACGTGCATAACCGGTATCAATCGAAAATCAGAGTCGAAGATAATCAACTCGGGGCCCCTGCAGGGTCCGTTTATCCCATTAGAATCATCGACAGAGTCAAGAGAGACATCGATCGTGAACCGAGAGCAAACAGGGATCGGTATCAGGCATATAATGGAGACCGAAGAAGCAGTGGGTTCGAGCGGAACTCTATGAGAAATGAAAGGAGAAGTGATCGAGGTCAGAACAACCGGTGATTCATGAGCAAAACCAGCTTCGACAGGCCCATCAGACCTAAAAAAGCACCGAGGTTTTCGGAATACATCTTTAACGTCGATGCTGCCGCCATTGTATCAGCTATCAGACATATCAAAGATACCAAATGGCCTCGACCTCTACAATCGGAGAATTGCCAAAAATTGAGAAAGGAAGTAGCCTGACTATTCAACAACGGGCATCTTCGAGAATTCCTGAGCGACCGAGCCAAGAATCATTTCAGAATAACAAAGAGACCGAACAAGAAGAACCTCAACACGTCATTAACATGATCATCAGTGGGGTCGATGTCCCTCAGGGGCTAATGTTAAAGTGCACCAAAGTGTCCATCATGAGGGAAAAACAGACTCGAGATTACATACCGGAGGGAACCTTGTCTTTCAACAATGAAGATCGTGCAACCCCACAATGATGCACAGGTAATATCTGTACTCGTAAATACATTTTGAGTTAAGCATGTGTTAATTAATCCAAGTAGCTCGGCCAAAATCATCCGATCGAGGGTTGTGGAGCAGCTCGGTCTACAAAATCAAATCGTGCCTGCAGTCCGAGTACTAAACGGATTCAACATGGTATGTGAAACTACTAAGGGGGAGATAATATTACCGGTGAACACCACCGGGACCATCTAGGAAGCTAAGTTTTATGTGATTGAAGGAGACATGAGGTACAATGCTTTTTTCGGGAGGCCATGGATCCACAACATTAGGGAAATGCCCTCGACTCTGCACCAAGTGTTAAAAATCCCGATACCAGGTGGGATTAAAAGGATCTACGGAGAACAGCCAGCTGCAAAGGAGATGTTTGCGGTCGAAGAGGCAATTCCGATATCCGCACTTGCAACAATAAACGGGTCGGGTTCACTCGCAAAGCAAGAAGCTAAATAGCAATTACTAACACCAGCCCAGACTCAGCCGGAAAAATAGGGGACTGATGAAGACGATGATTACAGGGTCCTCAGATCTTTCATAGCCCCCGATGACTTAGACGCTACAAAATCAATGGTCGAGGAACTGGAACAAGTTGCATTGAGTGAACATTTGCCCGATCAAAAGGTATACCTGGGCACGGGGTTCAGCTCCGAGCTTAGGAAAAAACTCATTCAATTTCTTATAGCTAATGAAGATTGTTTTGCTTAGTCCCACCTTGATATGACAGGGATCCCGCCGGAGATAACCACTCACAAATGGAGCATGGACCCAAAGCTCCATCCGGTCAAGCAGAAGAGGATACCCCAGTTCGAGGTCAAACACGCTTTCATCAAGGATGAGGTATCTAAACTCCTTGAAATAGGGTCCATTCGGGAAGTCAAATATCAGGATTGGTTAGCAAATGTAGTAATAGTCCATAAAAAGGGAATAAATTAAGAATGTGTGTAGACTATAAGTATTTGAATAAGGCATGTACCAAGGACTCCTTCCCTTTGCCCAACATCGATCGCATGATCGATGCCACGGCTGGCCATGAGATCCTCAGTTTTCTCGATGCCTACTCTAGGTACAACCAAATACGGATGAACCTGGATGATCAGGAAAAAACCTCATTCATCACTAAGTATGGTACATACTGCTATAACGTGATGCCACTCGGATTAAAAAATGCCGGTGCCAATTAGCAACGCCTAGTAAACTGGATGTTCGAGGAACAAATAGGAAAATTAATGGAAGTTTACATTGACGATATATTGGTTAAGTCCCTGCGAGTAGAAGACCATTTAAAACATTTGCAGGAAACCTTCAGCATATTGAAGAAATACCATATGAAGCTGAACCCCAAGAAATGTGCGTTTGGAGTTGAATCGGTTTAATTCCTCGGGGCCGAATATGAGGCCATGATTGTAGTTCTAGAACTAGCCAAAAGCTTGGGGGCAGAGGTGATCGAAGCCAAGTGTGACTCCTTCATCATGGTAAACCAAGTTAATGGGAGGTTCGAGGTTAGAAAAGAATGAATGCAAAGGTACCAGGATAAGTTGCAGGTAACATTATATCGGTTTAAAGAATGGACTTTGCAACACGTACCTCGGGATCAAAACAGTGAGGCTGATGCCCTTGCTAACTTAGGATCATAGGTCGACGACGACGAATTTATCTCGGGGGCAGTCATACAACTTATGAGATCGGTAGTGGAAAAGGGCCATGCCAATATTAACTCAACGAGCCTAACTTGGGACTGGAGAAATAAATTTATAGAATATCTGAAGACCGGAAAACTGCCCTCGGATACAAAAGAATCGAGGGCCCTGCGTACAAAGGCAGCCTGGTTTAGCCTGTCCGAAGATGGAACCCTTTTCAAAAGAACATTCGATGGCCCACTCGCGATATGTCTAGGACCAGGGGATACTGAGTACATTTTGAGGAAAATCCACGAAGGCACCTGTGGAAATCATTTAGGCGTAGAATCATTAGTTCAAAAAATAATCAGAGTCGGCTACTACTGGACCGATATGTAAAAGGATGCGAAGGAGTTCGTATGAAAATGTGATGAATGTCAAAGACACTCTCCGATGATTCATCAGCTCGGGGAGCTGCTGCATTCGGTTTTGTCACCATGGTCATTCATGAAGTGGGGAATGGATATCATTTGCCCCCTTCCGTGGGCACTCGGTAAGACTCAATTTATATTGTTTATGACTGACTATTTTTCTAAGTGGGTGGAAGCCCAGGCATACGAAAACGTCAGTGAGAAATAAGTCATTAATTTCATTTGTGACCACATCATATGTCGGTTCGGGATGCCGGCTGAGATTGTATGCGACAACGGGAAATAATTCATCAGCATCAAAGTAAGCAAGTTTTTCGAAGATCATAAGATCAAAAGGATCCTATCGACACCCTACCACCCTAGTGGGAACAGACAAGTAGAATCGACCAACAAAACCATACTCCAAAACCTCAAAAAGAGGTTGACCGACCCTAAAGAAAAATGGAAGAAAATCCTGCCCGAAGTCTTATGGGCATATCGTATAACATTGAAGTCCAGTATCAGGGCCACCCCGTTCTCACTGGTTTACGATGCTGAAGCTCTGATACCGGTAGAAGTCGGAGAACCAAGTCTTAGGTTCCAATACATAACCAAGGAATCAAACGACGAGGCTATGAATAGGAGCCTGGATCTATTAGACCAAAGGCGCGAAGCAACCCTTATCCGATTGGCCGCCCAAAAATAGCGGATCGAGAGATATTAAAATCGAAGGGCCAACCTTCGACATTTCAATATCGGGGACTTGGTGTTAAGGAAAGTTATGCTAAATACCCGGAACCAGAATGAAGGGAAGTTGGAACCAAATTGGGAAGGCCCTTATCCAATTATCGAGATCACCGGTAAAGGATCGTACAAACTCGGAACATTGAACGGTAAGAAACTACCGAACAACTGGAACATAGCTCACTTGAAGCGATACTATTGTTAAGGTACGACCTCATTCATTTCCTTTTATTTATTTGCATTCCGAACTAACGCTTGCAGCCAATCATCAAAGTACGATACAATCTTTGGTCCTGAAAGCACGCGTTGTACTCTTTTTTCCTTGAACCGGTTTTGTCCCAAATGGGTTTTTCGGCAAGGTTTTTAACGATGTAACAATAAATCATGCTAACTTAGAATTGAAGGCCGGTTACAAACCGGTATCGAATATCACAACAACAATATTCGAGGCCTATCTACGATCGCCCCGAACACTGGAGGGCATTACCCTCGGATAACGATTTTAGCAAGGAAAGAAACTTTATGATTGAATGGTCTCAACTCGATCGATAGGATTTACTGTAAGGGCCAAACGGTCAAATGAACTGTGCCCGCATAGACTGCTCGAGCCTTGGCACAAAGCTTGTACACATGTGTAACTATTACGCACAAGAATAAAAAAAAGTCTCTACCTTGCGGATAAATATCTTATCCCTTAAAAATTTCTCTTCTTTCTTAAAGAATTTCCTACATACGATCCCCTAAAGGTATCGAGCCCACGGGACGCCTTATTCGGGTTCAAACGATCACTCCCAATCGGGGACTGCTGTTCAAAAAAAACTCGGACGACTCATGCTATCGGAGCCCGGGGGCACAAGACCTATTAGGCAACGCCCGAACCTTAAAGGCTACGGCCATCCCCATTCGGGGACTGTTATCTTAGGCAAGCCCGGATAACTCGATATGACAAGCCCACTGGGCAACACCCGAACTAAGAAGGCTACAACCATATTAAAATGGACCGAAGACATCCGTGACCTGTAATAAAAAAACAATGCCTTGAAAAATTTTAAAACCGGTTATAAAGGCTACCCTCGACAAACTATAATCAAAAAATTATAAGTACTTTGGGGAAATGTTTCCGATCATACCAAACCCCCACGATGCCTTAATCAAAATAATGTCAACGACAAGGCCTGTTCGAATCTCCGAAGATGACCTAACTATCTCATGCTAAGGCATGTCGATCTTTACAAATATAAATAATAAAGCAAAGTAAACAACAAAACTCAGAGATTGCCGAAGGGAAAAACAAGCTTTATATTATATATACGTAAAGTCTTTACAAAGGCCAAACGACCTTGACAAAAGTACAAAAAATGTGAAAGAGACTTAAACGACCTGGTCTTCACCCGAGCCCACCTCGTTGCCAGGGTCTTCGGAGTATCCTCCATTCTCGGATCCGCCCAAACCCTCAGAGTCTTCCTCTGGATAAGCCAACCTCTTGGCCTCGGCTTCCAGCCCCTTATCACTCTCGATTTCGGCAGACAAGTAGAAACCCCCGAGCATGAATCTCTTCGAGGGCCTTCCTTCGGGATTGCCGCCTCTGCATAGGCCTTATATTGGGCCACCATCTCGTCGGCATTGGCTTTAACAACAACAACCACCGACTTGGCCGTTTCCAGCTCCTTGGCATGATTTCCTCGATCGAAGACGGCTATACTTAGCTAAGATCGGAGTTCCCCAACCCTTTTGCCCTGAACCTCAACCTTTTCTTTTGCCGCTCGAAGCTGGGCCTCAGCCGAAGCCAGCTGCACCCGAGCAGTCTCCTTTTTCGAGGCCAAGCGATCCATCCTGCCCCTACATTCATCGGTTTCGGTCTTGACATCGTCCATCTCAGCTCGCAGTTGATCGACCCGATCGATTTTTGTTGGACCTGCAGATTTCGGCCATTAGTTACCGAGCGTAGCTCATCGTCACTAACCTTAAATAGTTTTACCTGCTCGACCAAATCAGCATGCTCCTTCCGAGCCACCTCTAGATCAGATCGGAGGCTCTTAGCCTCCCCCTCACGATGCTCGCTGAGAAGTTTGTAAGAATCTCTCTTCTCAGTGAGCCCTTGGACCTCGGTCTCAAGTTGGTTTAGCTCGTCTCGATATCGGAGAAAGGTCTCATGATGAAGCACCGAGGCTTGCAGACTCAAAGAAAAATGTTAAGATTATCTACAAATTAGTCTAAGTATGAATTGAAATCATTAAGAGATATTTGAAGTTACCCGGTTTAACGCCTATTGTGCTTCATTGAACAGGTAGGGGGAGACTACCTCATTCATCTTATCTTGGTCCTCCTCGGTCACCAAGCGTCGAAGATAGCTGGCCACCTGTATGGGGGCAGAAAGTATCTGGGCATCCTCCGAAACAGAGATGACGATCGACCGCTTCCGATCGGGATCCACACTCGGAGTTGGAAACTGGTTGACCAGATTCGGCCTTGAAGAAGGCCCGCTTGTTCCCGAAGACGGAAGGACCAGTAGAATCCACGACATCAAAAAAGTAGCGGAAGGGGTCGTCCACTCCGAGGACCCCCTCGTTGGGACGTTCCTTCACCGTCTGAGCCTCGTTGTACATGGACTCAGTGAACGAAGGTGACTAGGTGATGTCGATCATACTTTGTGCTACTTTTAGGGTGTCGCTGACATCCTGAGAAGCTTCGGCCACGACCTCCTCGTCAGCCTCCCTAACTTGAGGCAGATTGACCTCATCTCTCTCTGGTTCAGATGCCTCTTGCCCTTCGAGTCGTGACGACACTCGGGCCACCAGATTGAAGGCTTCTTCTTCTTGTTCTTCTTCAGATTCATCTCTCAGCCGATTGAGAGAATCCAAAGATGGTGCTCGAGCACTGGTGCTTTCTTTGGATTTATGCACCAGCCTTCTCCTTGACTTCTTCTTCTCCGAGCTCGGAGAACTCGGAGCCCTTTTTCTTTTCTTCTCTTTACCCTGTCTCGGAGCAGGGGACTCGGTGGGTAAATCATCGTCACTGTATGGGGGCCTCATTTTGACATCCTTGGATAAACTTGCAAAAGGAAATAAAATAAGTGAGGACTTAATGATGCAAAAGGGAAACCAAATATTACTCATAAAAGAAATCTTGCCGTGCGAACGGGTCTCCCATCGACCCTTTAAAAGCCCGTGCCACGAATGCTCGAAATAAGGCCTTTGTAATACGATGCCTCGACCTACTCCATGAGTCAAGAAACTGCATTCAGGACCCGAGCAACAGCTGCACCACCACAGAACACCGATAAGAAGGAAGGAAAAAAATGATAAATTAAATTTTGGAAGCAAAATTACACTTACGTGACATGTTCCACTTCTCAAGGAACGGCATGTGCTCGGCTGGGATCAAGTCCGAGGTCCTCACTCGGATGAAATGGCCTAGCCAATCTCGATCCCTATCTTCATCGATACTCGAGAATGGGGCTTTACTGGCCCGACAGGCGAGCTTGATTAGTCCCCCTGGTAGAGTCGGGGACTGTATAAATGCATAAGATGGTCGATAGTGAAAGGGCACCCTTCGATCTTGCTTACAAAGAAACGGAGGCGGACTATGATCCTACAAAAAGAAGGGTGAATTTGACTGAGGGTTACCTCGTATCTTTTGCAAAAGTCGATGATAACTGGGTCCAAGGGACCCAGCGTGAAGGGATAAGTGTAAACACTTAAAAATCCCTCGACGTGGGTGGTGATGGCTTCGTCAGGTTCGGGAACCATCACATGTTTGTCAACTCAGTTACAATCTTTTTTGACTTCGGAGAGAATATCCTCGGCGATCGAGTAGATGTACCTCGAGACCTCCTCGCACCGGCCTAGTACGGAGGAGGGCTTTACGGCCTTAAAATCAGGAATGACCGGGCATCCTCCCGGGATGAACATTTTCAGAGGAGGTTCCGGTACTGGTTCCTCGACAGCAGTACGTAAAATGGTCTCTTCGGTAGCCGGCCGCAAGGTAGAAGGAGTTTCATTTTGGGGAACGGTTTTTGAAGCCTTTACCATTTCTTTGAAAATGAAGGGAAAAGGAGGAAAAATGGGAAGTTAAAAAGAGTACACTTGATGGATTAGGATGAAGAAGGAACATAAGTTCTTATAAAAAGATCTCAAATAACCGAAACATAAGTGCCTAAAAATATTAAGATTGTTAAGGTATGAGGGCAAAAGGTTTGAATGTAAAGTTTGAATGAGCAAATGATGGGAGTATTTATAGTTTTTCAACGATGGTTCGCATCCAGGAGTGGTCGGCCTGCAATTGACAAACATTTAATGCCATTAAGACTTGACTGACGAGACGTTTCGACTGTTTTGTCGTTTCAGTCCTCTGTTGTCGAAGAAAGAATCGGAAGCTCATTTCGTTTATCGTCGTCTACTCTCCGAAAAACGAGGGGACTATCTGTATATGGCCGAGATCGAGTTCGCCTACGACATGAAAGGACAGGCTCGGAACATAACAATGCAAGATTGAAGATTGGCCCCGAATCACACCAGGTTAAAAACTGGGGTCAGGACACCTGCCTTCGAGAACATTGAGTCCGAGACCCCGAAGTCAATCCTAGCCCCGAACGAGCTCTAAGAAATATTGTTAGTATAACCAACCGAAATATCCGTAACCGGGCAGATGTTGCAGCGGGAATCTCGACGCGTATCAATAAAGAACCGGCAATCAGCAAATCAAGAGATTTTTACCTTTTATAGAATTGTACCTACAGTAGGACTCATCTACTATATAAAGGGGAGTCTGATAATTCATTGAACACATTGTAACATGCATTCCAAAGTAATACATTATTATTCTCTTTAATTTCTTATTCCTCTGTGTCTTGATATCGATCGAAGTACGCCCGGTGATAAACCTTCCAAGGCTGAGACTGTTCAGTTCGTGTGGTTTGTATTTACTTTATCATTATTTATTTCAATTGCAATCTAATTTATCGTTTTGTGTAAAGCTAATCTATGTATCCTTAAAACCACTTACAAATTCAATTGTTATCCGATTTTGAAGGTAAACAATACCGTATTATATATATAATGTAGGGTGGTCAGTTGAACATTTTTAGTAAAAAAATAATATTATATATAAAAAAATTATACTCACACAATTTAAAAATTACTTTTTATTTATGAATATTAAATTTTGAACGTCTTTAGTGAAGTTTCTGATTTGGCCATTGCGTGAGTCTTCTAAAAAGTGAAGAGTTCTCTAATTTCAAAAACTCAAACTTAAAATTTCTAATTAAGAGTGAAGATATCTTATCCATCCGATTACAATCACTTGATAGCATTTAAGTATTTCTTCTTCTTTTTACTGCTTTCTTGTGATTTTTGATAGCCAGATTTAATGCGTGGAGAACGTGTTAATTTGGGTATGAAATTATAAGTATCATTAATTGGTAACCTACTTATAGCACGATACTGACAAACAGAAAGCTGTTGTTCTCCATATCTAATTTATTGACTTTACTGCAAAAATTTAGAAATTCAGATATAATTAATCACTTAATTAATTATTTTGCGTGTCCTTAAGAGGACAGTTTAGTGGGCAAGAACTCATAGTTCCATTTCGTTCCCGAATTTGAATTTCGCCTTACGGTAACCTTCATTACTTTTTAAAATTAACTAAGTGAAAAAAACAAATCTGTGCCAAATCATTTTCTAATATTTTTAAAGGCTTATTTTCTAAAATAACCTTTTAAGATGCCACTCTTTCTATTTTATCCTTGTTTTAAAATGCTTTTAGATACAGCTTAAGAATTTTACAATTGGGAGAACGAACAAATTAAGAGTTGACGTGTAAAAAGAAAACCGACAAATCGTACCAACCCGATAATTCGAGTCAAACCGAGGAAAAAAAACCCGATTATGGTTTAGTTTGATTTGGTTTGGTATCGGAAAAAAACCCGACCATAATTGGTTTGGTTTGGTTTTAACTAAAAAAAGTCAAACCAAAACCAAACCAACCCGACATTATATCTATACAATTTTAAAAAATATTTTATGCATATAAATATTTAGTATAATATAATTTATAATTATTTCTTAAATTTGTTCACAGTTTTATCTTTAAAAGATTATTTAAATTTGGACATAACATTCTTGAATGATCCAATAAATTTTATAACCCATAAAGTACTAAGCCAAACAAAGTTCAAATCAATACTAATGCTAATAAAGGAAATTCAATTCAACACTATGAATGACAATAGTGTTGGATATCTATTTTTTTTAGTTTTGCATTGATTTATAATAAAAATATATAACCTAATTTATCTTTTTTTCTATGCTTAGTTGTGTAATTAATAGTACTTATTAGTTGTACTTATTTTAGCACGACCTATATAGTATTTTTAGGTTATGTTAATTTTTATTATGGTGTATTAATTAATAATATTTTCTTTGTGCGATTTTATTATCTATGTTATTGAATATTTTAGTACAATGTCACGACTCATCTCATATTATTATTATTATTATTTTATTTTCTTGGGAAATACATTATATAGTTGTATCCTATTAGGACTAAAATAAATATTTGGAGCACAAGTTATATATTTTGTGCTATTAAGACTTTACCGGAAAAAAACCTGAAAACCCGAAAAAATCAAAATACCCGAGAAAACCTGAGATTAACAACCCGACTTTATTGGTTTGATTTGGTTTAAAAATTTTAAAACCTGACACCGTTAGTTTAGTTTGGTAATTGAAAAATCCGAACCAATTCAGCCTATGTACACCCCTAGTTCCTGACATTAGAACCTAGTGGTCTTAATTTTGGTCATAATCTTTTTTATAGGTAGTTCAATTTTAGAATGAAAAATTTACGGCTACCGGTTCCTAGCAACTTGAACCCACTGGTCTAAAATTTTGTGAAAATAGCACGTGCTAGTCAGTTTTCGAACTGATAATTAGAATATCGTCGGCGTTTGCAAAGTCATTAAAAATAGCCATTATTTTGTTGAAACAAAGAAAGTTGAAGCTCCTGCGTTCCAGCATATTACGTTGGAACCCCAGTATATGGAAAGTTCCAGCATAATACAATGGATTATGGAGCTCATGCGTATAAACTTTCAACATATTATGTTGGAACTCGAGCACATTATGAAATTCCACCACATTATGCGAGAATCTCATATGTAAAAAATTTGTATTCCAGCATATTATGCTGACATTTTTTCGGATTTTAAGGGTGTTTTTGTTCAGATTTTATCTTTACATGAAAAAGTGGCTAAATTTTTAATTACTTTGAAATTGTTGCTATTTTTCAATCACCAGTTGTAAATCTGGTTATTTCTCATCCCCCACCCCACCCCCCACCC